>JAOUQT010313639.1:0-14766 GCA_025769995.1 Xyliphius kryptos | reverse complement strand
CATACCAGGGTTCAAAGGACTGCTTTGATGAACTTGAAAGTTAAGTTGAACATCTACCATGGCCTGCACAGTCACCAAATCTAAAATATTATTGAGCCACTTTGGGGTGTTTGAGTGAGTTAGGAAAAATTTTCCTCCACCAGCATCACATAGTGACCTGGCCACTATCCTACAGGAAGAATACCTTAAAATCCCTTTGACCACTGTGCAGGACTTGTATATGTCATCACCATATGTACAATTCTGGCTTTACTAGCAGAGGGATACAGTTGTAGGCTTGCGGTTAGGGAACCAGCCTTGTAACCTAAAGGTCGCTGGTTAGATTACCAGTCCCACCAAGTACTATGGCTGAAGTGCCTTTGAGCAAGGCACCTAACCCCAATTGCTCCCCGGGCGCCATACAAAAAAAGGTTGCCCACCGCTCCGGGCACTTGTGCTCACTTCACCAGTGTGTGTGTTTGTGTGTGTTTCACTGCACGGATGGGTTGAATGTGAAGGACAATTTCCTCTGTGTGTAAGCACAGTAGGCAAAATGAATCACTTTATCACTATCAGTGAGCGTCATGTTGCTTCCATCATTAAAATCTTGTAAGACAGCAGTTCATTACAACAAGGTCAAGCAACAGACATTGGGGACTACAAAGCTAAAGACCGGCAGAAGGCGAAATAAACTCTCCACTGACCAGGATAATCGTCATCAAATTTTAAGGTCCGTCAGCAATCGCAGGATGACATTAATTGACCTACAAAAGGAATGGCAAACGACAGCTGGGGTGATGTGCACAGCAAGAACGGTTCTTATCAGGCTCTTAGAAGCAGGGCTCAAGTCAATGTAAAACTAGAAAAAAAGTGTTTCATCAATGAGAAGCAAAGGAGAGCAAGGCTGAAGTTTGCAAAAGACCATAAGGATTGGACTATAGAGGACTGAGTGGTCTTTCACCCACTGTGAAATTTCTCTGAAGTGTGGCAACATGGGAACCTCAAAACAACTATCAAATGACCTTAAAACAAATGTTTAATGTCATGGATTAGGGGAAGGGTCAGCGACCTTAGGGATTTCAGCTTTCTGTTTCTACTGTGAGGAACATGGTGGAAGACCACAGGCACAGTTCAAGTTGAGGCCTGAATTGGTAGGCAAAATAAGCTCAGATTGGCAGAGGCCGGTGATGGTAAGAACAGTCATGGTCAACCCACAGACCAGCACCAAAGACCTGCAACATCCTCTTCCTGCAGATGGTATAACTGTCCAACGTTTACCTGTTTAACGCATGTTACACAGGAAGAGGCTGTATGAGCAAGTAATGCAGAAGAAGCCTTTTCTGCGCAGATTCCACAAACCGAGTCGCCTGAGGTATGCTGAAGTAAATTTAGTCAAGCCAGCTTCATTTTGGAATATGGTTCTGTGGACTGCTGAAACTAAAATTAATTATTTGAACATAACAAGGGCTG
Source organism: Xyliphius kryptos (assembly GCA_025769995.1). Taxonomy (NCBI): domain Eukaryota; kingdom Metazoa; phylum Chordata; class Actinopteri; order Siluriformes; family Aspredinidae; genus Xyliphius; species Xyliphius kryptos. The sequence goes on along the minus strand of JAOUQT010313639.1, from coordinate 13,317 downwards.
GTGTGCATTGTGGAAAAAATCACAGAATTTCAAGATAAACACTTGCTACCCACAGTAAAATCTGGTTGCGGTTCCATCATACTGTGTGGCCAGTGCAGGTATTGGGAATCTTGTAAAAGTTGAGGGTCCCATGGATTCCAGTCAATATCAGCAGATTCTTGAGAACAATGTTCAAGAATCTGTGACAAAGTTAAAGTTGTGCTGGGGCTGGATACTTCAACTATCCTGAACACGGCTTCAAGTCTGCTAAGGCATTTATGCAGAGGAACAAGTATAATGTTCTGGAATGGCCATCTCAGTCCGCAGACCTAAATATTATTGAAAAGCTGTTGTGTGATTTTAAAGTGTTTTATCCATGCTTGTAAACCTTCTAACCTAACTGAACTGGAGATGCTTTGTAAAGAAAAATGGTCCAAAATACCTTCAGCCAGAATCCAGAATTTCATTGGAAGCTATAGAAAGTGCTTAGATGCTGTTATTTCTGCAAAAGAAGGATATACTAAATATTGGTGCAATCTTTCTTTTTGGGGTGACCAAATTTATGCATCTAATTTTGTTTGAATAATTATTGCACACTTACAGTAAATCCTGTAAACTTTAACTTCCCAAATATCACTGTGTTTGTTTGCGGGCACCACCTGCAGAAGCACTTCTTTATAGGGGTTGTCTTGCTAAGTGCCTCTCATTTCTACCTGTTGTCTGTTTCAGTTGCACAACACCAAGTGAAATTGATTCACAATCAGTGTTGTTTTCACAGAGTTGTGTGTATGCATGTGTGTATGCTATGTATGTATTTTGTTTTTTTTTTCTCCATACCTTTGAGGTGGTTTCTCTCTTGATATTCTACAATTTTGCACTCAATTTTTAAATCTTGTTTAATAGATCGTGCAGATTTATCCAATTGTATTTTCCTCTCACCGGAGATTAATTATCCTCCTCAGCCACACCTGCTCTCACTGGACACAATTAAGTAATAAAACAGTGCATACTTTTTCAGTTTTAATTAAATGGCCATATGTATGCAATAACACACTGATCATATCCAATTAAACACTGTTTTTTTGTTCTTCCCAGGGAAGAGAGAATTGTGTATGAATAAGGCTATGTTTCCACATAGTTCCCAAGAGATCAATTATTGCTTCTGAGGTTTAGCCATTATTGAAATATTAGACTTGCAGGTTAGGTCTCTAGAGAGGTGTTAATGATCTTAAAGGGTTAATGTTTCTGTTTTAACAGGTGAGTGCTATGGGAGGTAAATATTTAGCATTTTGTTTATATGGAACAGATGTGTGGTTTTGTTCCTTTTGTTTTGGTACAGTGTGCTTTGGCAAGGTGAGATACTGAAACTGGTAGTGGTAGCCAGTAATGAATGTGTTGGTTGTGTTCATGTAAGGGTTGGTAGTATTAAAATCAGTCATTTTAATTTAAGAAATTGACGTTCAAACTGATGAGTGGGACTGTCTAATAATGTAATGTTACATTATACCTCACGAGAGTCTTTGATTTTTTTTAAGCACAGGTAAAATCATAATACTGATCCTTTACCATGAGTTAAAATGGGGGTAATTCACTCTATGTAAGAAAATTAAAAAGTACAGTAACTTTTTTTATATAATATCAGGTGTCTCCAATTTGTCTGATTGCAGGCTTATTTTTCTTTTAACAGTTGAGAAATTTAAAACACATTTGAAAGAAGTACCACTATTATAATGTCCAAGTAAATCGGCTTGTATAATGTCCTTTTTAAGACACACTTTTTAAAATATCTAAACAAAATACTAAAATTATTAGTTCAGGAATAGGTTTATACTAATTATTTATGTGTATGATATCATAAAGTTGAAAAACTCACTTTGGCCTTTATACAGTTTGTACCAATTATTTTGGTAAAAACATTCAGAACAGGCTGCTTTCCCATAAGGAAAATGTGCATTGCCTTCTTTGCTACTGTGTGTATATGGAAACGTTTTCATAACTTTTTATTTTTTTATTTTTTACCAAATATGAATACAAAATGAATCCTTTTTTTTTTTAAGACAAATTTTATTTACTTCAGAGCCATAACATAGAAGAGAAAATTAGGCTTATTATGGACAATTACAGTTTCCACTGTAAATGTGTAGTAATTAATAATGTGAATATCTGTTTTGGTTTTTGTTTAATTTTAGCACAGCACTAAAATTTAAGATTATTAAATTCTTCTGAATTCTTCTGAAAATTGTAAGTATTTTTTCTAGTGCAGGTTTATGACCTTTCTGTCTTGAACTGATTTTTAACAATATGATTTTGTTAGCCTTCTGTCGTTATGTAGTGTTTAAGGAAAAAATTAAATGTTGGTTTGCTTTTGATTCAAAATAGGATTCGGCATTTAATTTTTTTTCAATCACTAAACCTGTTTTCTGGCGGGCACAGTTGCTTAGTGGGGATCCAGGTTTGAATCTCGATCTGGGTGCAATTTCCATGTTCTCGTGTCTGCGTAGGTTTCCTCCGGGTTTCCTCCCACAGTTCCAAAGCATGGATTTTAAGGTAAATTGACAGCTCTAAATTGCCCCATATAGACTGTGTGTGTGATAGTGAGTGTGTGCCCAGCCATAGATAGACGCTCTCTCCTGGGTGTATCCGCTCACTGCCCAAAACGTTCTCACTGCAACCCAAGTAGTAGATTAAGCGGAGGATAATGAATAAATGAATGAATGAATAACCCATTTTTAGTCCGTGACTATCTTTAGGATCTTTTCCAAATTTGCGGCCGCGTAGGCTACTGCTGTCCAAAGCAGAACTCAAAATCTTAACACTGCGTTTTCTTAAATTGCGACGTAAACATTGTGCACTGCCATCTGTATGTGTAAATTTTTTTTTTTTGTCAAGATGTCAATCAGCATGGAAAATTTAGACCAATACCCATGCATAAAAAGCTAATTGGTGGATCCCTAATAAATGTATAGATTTCATTGTTACATTATTGCATTAAATAACTACTTTTTGATTTAACTGTACCTTTTTATCCTCATTATCTAGGCCAGAATTGCATCGGAGTCAGACACTTTTTAAACATTAAGATGGATTTATACGTGTGTATTTGTGTGTGTGTTACACTGAATTTTGTCACAAAATGTACCTGTGCTTTTCTAGTTGTGCTTTGATGTTTTTAATTAGCTGATTTTCCAGTTTTCTCTATGGACAAATGGAGAGTTTTTCAGCATCATGTAGGATGAATTAGCATTTGGTTGGTCCTTGTTACTCTGATTTACCAGATGGCTGTGAAAGAGGGGTGCATTTCTCACACTGACTCAGGAGAGCTCTGCCAGCAGGATTGTGCAAGCACAGAATTTCAGACGCTGTCGTGTTCTCTCATTCATCACTAGCACTGAATTGTAAAATTACATTTTGTGTGTGACAAGATTATTTGAAACCTAAAATTGTCTGTATGGTACTGTATGTTTTCAGTTTATTGTTTGCATTGTATTGATTCAGTTCATCTCTGTTTAAAGGTGAAAATGATAGACTGAGTGGAAGCTAGAATTCAAGTAAGGTTTTGACCGGCATGTCTGATGCCCTGTGCTTTTGGCACTATGACTGATGAGCCTGACTGAACTGCAGTGACACAGCAGGGGCAGGTGGTCACCAGAGACCGATTACAAATACCCATTTTCTATATTCACTCTCTGCTTTTTTTCCCCTTCGGTTTTCACCCACTCAGCACTCAAGCGTGCAGTAAACAGTGTTGGTTCTACTATTCCTTCGTTATACTATTAGATGCTAATGTGTGAAAAACAGAAAATGTTTTATCGTAACTAAAAGCTATTAGATTTTTATGGGGATGTTATGGCGTGAGATTTTCAGAACCTGCGTAACGATCTCATAAATCTGTGACAGTCCAGCTGTATTCTAAAACTGTTTAAAAGCTTGTCTTAAACACATTTTTTATGCTGTATTTTATTTTAAACCTTCATGTGATGTTAGATTTAAACCTTATATATGTATTAAATTTCTAAAAAGTTAACCATCCAAACTTGTTTAGGTCTAAGAACGCTGTATGGTATAAACTTTTGTAGCACCTACCTGAATATCAATATAAAAAAATAAATCTTAAAATTTGTAGAATTACTATATGTTTCATAAATCATATCTTTATGATAATAAAAAACTGTAATCTTGCTTTTAGAAAAAAATGTAATGTTAAATAATGTATTAAACGTTTAGTGATCGTGACCTCTTTTGGCAAAATGTAAACTTTCAGAATGCATTAAAAATATAGCTAAAAGTAAAAATATAGTAAAAGTTCAATTAATTAATACGCAGAAAAAAACTGTTTGCAAATCTAAATGAATAGTTAGTGAACAGTCTGTGAATAGTGCTTTACAATTCATCAATCCAGCCAAGGTGAGCTGCCGTCTTTTGTTTCCAGGATAGGCTCTGGACTGTGTGACCGTGAATTGGATAAGTGGTTATTCATAGTGAATGAATGTTATGCAAACAGTTTCTTGACATTTGAACAGAAAAAAAAAACAAAACTGAAAACGAAGGATCAGATTAACATAAGTTCAGTTCATTGTATTATTGTACCATGTATTAATTGATTTATTTGTAACATAGTGGGGTGAAGAAGAGATTTGAAGAAATATTAAATAATTTTAGCAAACAGAGTGCTTGGTAATGATTTTGAATGATATCAAGAATTTTTCCAAAATCATAATACACATCTCAGTAAATAACATTCCTGCATGGCAATGTTTACTCTAATATTCTGTAATGATTTACTTTTTTCTATAAATATGTGTGAAAAATTAATGACCTCTTGTTTTATTCAAACCTGATTGTTTGCCTGTTTGAACTGAGGATTTATTAATTTGATTGATTCTTTTTTTTTTTTATCTTGACTAGTTTGGTTGTGAAGAATTTTAAATATATTTGTGGTATGCCAAACCAAATTGAGTTTAGCAATGAATAAAAATGTCTTCAAGTGACCGAAATAAACAGAATAAAATCCATGACTTTCAGCAGGCACCTTGAGAGACCCACTAAAGTAGAGACAAAACCCAACCCTAGCACCTGAGAGCTAACAGTTTTAGTCAACCCCGGTATCTGGGGCAGCTTTTCAATGCTGGAACCTAAGGCCCCTCTACAATTTCGGACAATAATCCTGTACTTTAGCCACCACCGCCCCTGACATACAACAAAATCTGCACATGAAAGCAGTCTGTGTACGTTTTTTGTCCAGAGCTTTAAAACTGTAAATACATGCAACTAGGTATCAAGTTACTGTAAGTAGTAATAACTATGCCAAAGTGAACAAATTATTATAATATTTTTTTCAAAAATATTTCTGATGTTCTAAAAATTTTTTTGCAACATAACGCACCTTTTTTTTTTTTTTTTAGATAAAAATTAATATGGACTTTGTACAGCCATCAAAAGAATATATTACGAATGTTACAGATTTAAAAGTGTGATTTAATTTATTTGTTTAAAGGCCTGTACATTGCCCAAGTTTGGTGTAAGATTAATGCACACTGCCTCTTCTGTCACACTTCCAAGAAGAAATATTAACCAACTCAAGCGTGTTGGTTTAACTGATAAATCAGGTACAAATTTAAATGTTAAGCCCTAAACATCAGAAAGCCAAGAGCTTTTCTGTAGCTAAATGAAAGAATTTTAAATAGCAGGCAGTATTCATACCCTATGGGTTATTGGCCTGATGGCAAGGAAAAATGTCTTTCCCTGTGAATTGGGGTTATTTATTTGTCTTATTTCTGCCTTATTGGTTAATTGCCAAATAATAGAACATGTTTTAAATGTGACAGTATTAAGAGGCTTCTGTCTAATTTAATTTGTGAATCCTGCAAATGAGCTGTTATTTTAAAACAACTAAGTACTAAATTATTTATTTATTCACATCAGCGGTGTCATTATTCTGTCGTTGTGCCGTGAGGCATGATTGCATTATAACCTACAATTATTGGGTGTTTTGGTGTATAAATAACAGCCATTATTTTGTGACTGAAATTATGGTGCAATAAATAAGTGCTTTATATTTAACAGATAAATATTTGTGTTTGAGATAAGTAATTGGTGAACTGTGTGCTGCTTACATATCAGTAAGATGTTCTCCGGGTCACTTGTCGAACTAATAACACATGATGCTATTTTTTAAAAGGCAGATTTAGATTACACACAATCTGGCTGGTTATGTGGCTCCATATAACAGACTCTTGCAATATATATAAATATATCCTTTTAGCACAAGTCAAAATTTTATCTACACTTTAATTGTATTGTATGCTGTTAGGAGTGCATTAGAGTAATCTGATCCTAAGGATATAAAAGCCTGAATTAGTTTTTCTACGTCTTTTAAAATCAGTTTAGTGTTGCTTTGCAAATATAAAGAGGTTGTTTATTTTATTTTTGGAAAGAGTATAAAAAGAGCTCATTCATTCAGCTGCTGTATCAGTAAAAATAAAAATGTGTTTTAGTAGACACATTATAATTGTTTTATTATTATTTTTTGTCGTTTCAGGTGCAGGAGAGTCTGGGAAGAGTACCATTGTAAAACAGATGAAGTGAGTAAAACATTGCTTAATTGTTTTTTTTGTTTTTTTTCGGATTTCATAATTTTTGCACTGTTTAACTCATAAATGATATTAAAATCATTTATCTAATAGTCACTTTTGGACAGTCGCATTTCACACATTTTTTAGCGGTCAATGAGCTTGGCGTGCAGGTGGAATTGTGGCACAGCGATTAGCCTTAGAGGAAAAAGGTCCTGGGTCACTTTTTTTTCTTTTTAATTTGTTACTCCTAAATATGTATAAGTATACTAATGACATGAATTTAAAAAAATCAAATAAACAGTAAAATGACTATATTTTCTAAAAATTGTTTTAAATCTAATTAAAATTATTGATGAGCCTCTTCTTAAAAAATATTATTTTAGCAGCTTTGGCCATGGGCTCACATTCATAATTTAGCAAAAGTATATTACCGGCAAATAAAATAGAAAAACATTTTAAGGGTTTTGTAGTTACTCAGCGGCTCTAAGTGATTGTTCAGAAATTTAGACCCTGTTGACTCAGATAACCACTCTGTGAGACTGGATTGAACTAAATAGCATCCTTGAGGCAGCTTGTTTTAAAAGCGATGCACAATCCAACCTAGTAAATCTACATACAGTCTTTGTTATAAATTTTTGAAATACTAACAAATTACTATAGATTTTTTTTTTTAATTGGTGAAATGTATAATCAAATAAATTTAGCTTCAAATTTTATCTGTCTAAATTCATAGACTCACTAAAGAAAGCCGATGCCCTTTGGTTTGATTAAACTTGAGCTTTAATGTAACTTGTTCGACATTAAATGCTGACCTTTCCTGTTGCTGCATTTTACTGAGAAAAGTGACTAGGCTTCGTTCATGTACAGGAAATATGTGTCTGTTTACAGAGTCAACATAAGGTTTTGCATTTGTGGAATAACTGATTAAAGCCTCACGATGCAAATAAACCCATTATTATTCACTATAAATAACTAAATATGTATTTTTGTATATCTATTTTAGTGTAGTAGTTTGAAAACTAATACAGAGATGCTTATTATTCATACTGTTAAAGTATATTCTGAAATTAAAAATGATAAAAATTTGGTGCTTGATTGAATTAATAATCTATGCTCCACATTTAAACCATGTAACTGTCACTTTCCCTTTTTTATTTTTCTCCCATTGCTTTGGGCATTACTCAAATGCAATTGAAAGGCAGTGATTATTTAGAAACACACACACGTGCAAGCAAGCATGCACATGGCCTTGAATGGTTTAATAATTCACATTTCTCTGAGGCAGTCAGGCTGCAGATCCATTTTTCATGAGAAGAGACAGTGGAAAGCTCTAAAGCAAGATTATTATGACGAAAGGGAAACAACCATAGTGTAGCTTTTATAAACATACACTCTTGCTTCATTTGCTTCAGGCTATGTGTTTTAGAAGCAAAGTAAGAGCTTACTGATTGTCTATTAGGTTTTTAGGCTGTATTGTAGACCGGGATAAAGATTGCACAAAGATATGAAGTATCATGATGTCTTTATTCTGTATTAGCACAAACAAAAAGCTGACCCGGTAGAAAGTTTGTTTAAAACTAAGTAGGTCTTATTTTGTGATTGCCATTCCAAACCAATAAAGCATCCACTTTAAAAAAAATGTCTTCAAAATTTTTTGAAGACATAAATATAAAAAGTTCTACACTTGCTCTTCAACTCAATCTCTATCTGCTGTTTTATTTGTTTTCCCTTAGTTTAGTGTAAAAATAAAATCTGTAGTTTTTATCAAAAGTAAGCCATGGTTAAGTACGTAATAGTGATGACCAGCAGTGATGACCTACATTTAATTTTCATATTAATGTGCCATCTGTTATCAATATGTGCAACTGGCTGTGTAATGACCTTAGCTGTGTCCAATATTGTTCAATCATTCCCTCATTTCCTACTCGTTACATAGCATTTAACACATGGTAAACTGATGGCATGCAAAACTAATAATTGCATTTAACAGACTTTTTAGATGGAAATGCACATGTTCCCCACAAGAGAACGTATAATGGTTGTAGCAAATGTGATTCTGTATTTCTTTATAACTAACGTTTTGCAAGATGCTTAAAGCCCCTTTTGGTTTGTAGGGTTTTATTTTGTTTAAATCACATGCATACTGCATATCAAGGTGTATTATGAGATTTTCGTTGGGATACCAGAAACACATTTATGAATTTGAACAACACTGCAACATGGCTTACATACTACATAGAGTAATTTATCTCCAATAGACAGTAATTTTAGACAAAGCCCTAGTGGGCTAAACTAGCAAAAAGAAATCATTTGATTTTGGCCACAATTTTTGTTTATATACAGAACTGAATCATTGAAATAAAGTACATATTTAGTTCATGGGGACTCCCTTATGTGTTTCTCTTAAATTTACCTCTTCCCTTTTTAAGAGTTGTGACTGTTGAAAAAAAAAAGTACCAGAAAATTCCAATGAATAAATTGTGTCAATTTCTAGAATAATACATGAAGATGGATACTCAGAAGATGAGTGTAAGCAGTACAGAGCTGTGGTCTACAGCAACACCATCCAATCCATTATGGCTATCATTAAGGCCATGAGCAACCTTAAGATTGAATATGGAGATTCGGCTAGAGCGGTAAGAAAACTGTCATAATTAAAACATTTTATCTTCTTTTTTTTGTGCTAACGTACATATACTCACATAGTACTACACAATAATGACCCTTTGTATCGCTTGTAATTAATCTTCCCCCTACCTTTACCTTATAGTTGTTTTTTTTGTCATTTAATGTTATTGACTAAATGTAAAACCTTAAATCCTTTAATGCTCAATGCAAGTGTGTTATTATTTGTCATGTAATGAATTATGCTGCACTATAGTATATGAAGGTCTTGTCTTTCGACCACAATTTCACATCAACAAATAAAATTCCATTTTAGAATACATACATCTTTGGTGACCCACATGATCTCCAGTGATCGCTGTGGTCTGAGGCGTTATATTTCTATGGTTGTTTGTATGATCTTGTGTGATTGGACATAAGGCTTAGTAGTTTGAGCTCCTTGCTTACCTCACTCCTTCGCAGTGACTCTGTAAATTAAATGGTATGGGTATGGGTTTTTTTTTTCAGAAAGCTGACACCAGTAGTTAGGAAGTTACACTGTGGTGGTAAGCCGAGAAATACAAACCCAGATTTGCCTGTGAAAAGGTGTATAATGATGTAATGATGAAACTGTAAACCTTTCTATTCCTCTTTAAAGCTGTGGATGTTCATAATTGGTTTTGTGTGTGTGTGTGTGTAGGATGATTCACAGCAGCTCTTTGCACTATATGCTACAGCAGAGGAACAAGGAATTCTCCCCGATGAATTGTCCAACGTGATTCGCAGACTTTGGGCTGACAGCGGGGTTCAGGGCTGCTTCAGTCGCTCCAGAGAATACCAGCTAAACGACTCTGCTGCCTAGTTAGTACAAATCAGCATTTTCTTTTTTTATAAAGGCATTTAACATTAGTATTTTAGATGGTATTGCTGTGCTATGCTAAATGTTGGCTCTTTAACATATGATTTATGGATTACCAAGCAACAACCTAAATAGGAGAAGGAGTTGTTTCTTGTTGTACAATATTAAAAGTAGGGTTGAAAATACAATAAAAAAGGCTGCACAGACTGCTTCATAAATAAGCTTTTAGTTAAATCATACTACATCCTGTCCACACAGATACATAGCGTCAGAACCATTTCTGTATGGTGTTTTGCATGTTCTCTCCTGTCTAGCACTTGATTTTGTGGTTCGACCTCTTACCTTTCAGCAAGAATGTTTTAGTCAAGAATTTTATTCAATTTTAATTAATATAGCAAATATATCACAATAAAGCATTTTCACAAATTAGCTTTTACCAAGGGTGTAAAAATCAAAATTTGCTGCATTTATATATTTATAAATGCTGGTTTATGTAAATGGATGAGGTCTTGGGGTTAAAAGTGTGTTGTAAAAAGAGGTATTTTTGTGTAGTCTGCATGTCCTCCCTGTGTCTCTGTGTGGGTTTTCATCCTCAGTCCATCAACATGCTTGGAGGTGGATTGGAGAAACTAAATTGCCTAAATTGCTTAAACCCAACTGTGTCTTTCAAACATGATCTTACTGGGAAATTAGCCTGGTGTTAAGTAATCTGTTAAATAATGAATACGATGCAACAGTCACTTTAAAAGGGGCTACCGAAAAACAAAAATAAATATGCATACACAATTTGTTAGCTTTAGACACTGAGCTCCAGCATGTTAATTCTCCATCTGCCTGTGTTAGCATGAGTGTTAGCCATAGTTCACATTAGAGTCATGATATGAACACACACCCCTAAGCTTTCAGCAAATGCACATGGACAATATGAGCTCAGTGAAAGGCTACTTCATTGTTTAGAAAATGGGTAATCTGAGCAGGGCTATTATTTTTGAAGGGGTGTGTCTTTTTAAGCAATATGTGGGGATTGTTTGGGTCAATGGAATTTACGTTCATTACGTTAAAAATATAGCCATGCAGAAATCCTTTTAAATATTACCTTTGTGTTTGTAATATTCCTGGTCGGATGGAAAATGAATGTAGTATCCCTGGGTTCACTGAAATCTGTTCTTGCGTAAGAAATGTGTGGAAACTGTGAGTGGTGTAATGCTAACGGCAGTTCACAAATGGAAGCCAGTGTTTATCGTCGTCCTCAGGCTTCAAAGTCGAGACTCCTCACTCATCATGTCGCAGTGACACCAGTGTGTTCCTGACATCTCTGTAAATTGATGCTTACTAAAAAACTAGGGATTTGTAAAGCCTCTTTCACACTCATACATAGTCCAGGTATTTATCAGGTTTCCATAGCTGCTCATGTTCTTGGCTTTGTTCCATTTACTTCTGGGATATCAAGAAATGCATCCACAAAAAGGGAGTGTCTAAAAAAAATTCCAGTTTATATACCATTTACATTTTACTATTTTAAATGTACTATTTACCACCATGGGGATTTTCACCGTAAGTGGGAAAGCTTAGGTATAGGTCATCACGAGAAGTGATATGATAAAAACAATATATATGTATATATACTTCACAAGTATGTGCATGACTTATAATACACAAGAAAGACAATAGAAAGCAGAAACAGATAGCAACAAAGTATTGTACATATGATAATTAAATAGTTATTGCACAAGTGCTGTGTGCATTTGGGAGCACTGAGGATCTACAAACAATGTTTTTATTAATTTTTTTAATAACTAAAGTTTTCACCGACACTCTAGTGGGAACGAGCTTGTTAGCTGTGCTATGATAGCTTGCCTAAAAATAATTTGAATGGTAAATTGAACACAACAAATTTTTACGGGTGATTACAAAACGTACAATTAAAAGGAAAGTGATGCTCATTAGACAACAAGCTGTTTTTTTATTTCTCTTAAATTGTTTTATTTAAAATATTAACATATATAAATTATGTTAATAAATGATTAAATACTGTATATTAAAATGAATCAGATTACCAATCTATAAATTGGCTATTTCACCAGGAAGTAGTTTTAAAACACCCAAGCTTATAACATTTTTAATTGCCCTCACAAACTCTTTTAATTAACCATTGCATTTAATGCAAGTCATTACATTTTTTTTAAATGAAAATTTATCCCAGACTCATCCTTTTCTTTAGAACAGAATAATTGTGTGTAAAAAGCTAGTGTGATTAGAAAGAGTACAAACTGGGAAGGATCAGACAACGTTGCCATAGAAATGGTCTCACTTAGCAAAGAGTACAGGACTGTTAGCATGTCTGTTAGAGATGGCTCACTGAGCTAACAGGGTTATTTTTGGCTTACAAGAGAAAACGGGTAAGCTTCTGCCATTTTTGCAGCGGGGCAAAAACACCTCAAAGATAAGATTTAAATCACTTTTTAAATAATTAATCAGTCATGAAAATTGTTTGGGTAGTTGCACAGCCCAAAACAACGATATAAAAATGAAGACCCAGGTTCAGTTATGGAATCTTTTGCCTTAGTCATCCCTTGTTATTATAAATGGATTTGGTAGATGTTAATAATGCTTCATTAACTGTAATTAAAACCTGTGTCTGTTTTCAGTTATCTGAATGATCTTGAGAGGATAGCACGCTCAGACTACATTCCCACTCAGCAGGATGTGTTGCGGACTAGAGTGAAGACCACTGGCATCGTTGAGACACACTTCACATTTAAGGACTTGCACTTCAAGTGAGACCATGTTAACTGTACCTCTTATTACTGCCACAGTCAATTTGTCTGTAGTTGTCCTTTCTGGGGCTTTTCTGTTGGTTTCTTATTTTGTTTAATTCACTGTGTTGTTCTTGCTTAAAATGTTTAGATTTTCCTCAGATTTTTAAACAGGTCTTAAGAGTAAGTCGAAGTTATGTAGATATATAGAAAATTCTAAGTGGTTTACAGAACTTAAAGCACCACTGCGCAAACACTTTTGTCCAATAGCAGTAACTTTAAATTTCCATTATCTATATTCATGTACATGTCTGCTCTGCTGAATACACAATTTTGCTGATGGAAAATACATGAAAATCAATAGGATTTAAAAATGTCTTTTCAGCGGGCCTACATCCTGAAAATGCAGTAAATGCTGAGCAAACAACTGAACAAATGTTGCATGAAGCCCAATATATAAATGATCAAATTACACTTAAGTAACCAAATAAATTATTATACTTTACTGCTGGAACTATAAATGCTATATTTTACAATATATTTCCAT
>JAOUQT010313626.1:0-14767 GCA_025769995.1 Xyliphius kryptos | reverse complement strand
GGTCCAATAAATGAATGGTCCAATTAATCATTAATTTATTAATTAGGCCCTATATGTACTTGGCACAAGGCAGAGCAACACCCTGGCAAGCAACACGCTAATATGGTATCTTTAATTCAAATAATTTAAACTGTGATGCCTTGCTGGGAGGTGACACACTACCCACTGCTACCTCATGCCACCCTTGGTAACATAATTGTCTGTACTATTACTGTTAATCATTTAACTGACATGAATGATTTTCAAACTACAGCATTCGTCTGCATCTTAAAAACAGGTTAAAAAAAAAAAAAAACCTAATTGTATTGTTTGTAATTCCTGTATTTAAAATCTTCTGATTAAACCTTCACTAGGGTTGTGGTGGGGTTCTTCATGCCTATCCAGGGAAGAACATTTCAGGCGCTGGGCAGATACACCCAGGACAGGGTGCCAACCTATCACTGGTAATAAAGAACAGTCAATTACAAACATCATACAGTACTATGACAGATTGCCATAAATTATACTTTATTTATGTTAACTTTTAATACAAAATACAATAAAGCATTTTTTGGTTTGTAGTTTTTTTGTTTTCTTCACTTTGCAGATTTACTTACTCTAATTCTGCAAAAGATTTAAAGTGCATTTTCAGTATTCTCATTGTTTCTAGGAATGTTTATATTTTACATCTTCATTAAGCATTTTGTAAATGGGTAAAGATTTGTTTCTCTAATTTTCCCCTCAGTCAAATTTGTGCTTGTCTGTAATTAAAACTGTGACATATGACGAGTGCTCCTGCTGAAGCAGAGGACTGATTAGTTTAATAGGTTCCTTAATCAGCATCCGGTAAAAGATCTTTGCTAATTGGATATCAGTCATATGCACAGTGCCACATCTTACCTTCTTGTCTCACAGAATCTTTCTTTCTAGTTCATGCTTATTAGCAACAAGGAGCACACCCAAAAATAGTCATTAAAATATTAAAATAAATTGGAATTTTAGTGTCTGGAGTTGTATAAGCTATCACAATTAGTCATTTTTACACCAATAATCAAAGAGAGTTCAACATAAAAAATCATCACAATGCAAAATTAAACCTGCACTATGATAAAATAAAATAAATACATTACTATACATAATACTACACAAAGTAATCACACATTTTACTCGAAAAAATGGAGGATTTAAAAACAATAAAGAAAAGTATTGTGAGTCGTGTCTGTATTATTGAGAAATACAAGTGTGATTTTGTTTATCATAAGCTTAGTGGCTTAGTGGTTAGCACGTTTGCCTCTCAGCGGTGAGGAGTCCTGGTTCGAATGCTGATCTGGTTGTGGTTTTCATGTTCTCCCAGTGTCCACGTGGGTTTCCTGTGGGTTCCTCAGTCAGTCCAAGAACATGGATTTAAGGTAAATTGACTGCTCTAAATTGCCTCTATATTCTGTGTGTGTGTAAGTGAGTGTGCCCAGCGATAGATTGGTGCCCCATCCTGGTTGTATTTTCCCAGTGCCCAAGCGAGACGTTCTCCCCTGGATGGGCAAGGAAAACCCCTTGTAGAGGATCAAGCAGAAGATAAGGAATGAATAGTTTATCATTTGGACACATATCGTACGGCTATGATGACATTTTCCAGCTAATGATTTATGTTTCTTTAAAGCTAATTATTTCTGTTTCTTTATTGTTTTTTTTGTTTGTTTTTTTTGGCTCTGCAGCATGATGGCATAGAAGCACTTCCACCTCTCAGCGCTGGGGATTCGGGTTTTCTGGTTTTCATTCACAGTCCAAAAACATGTATTCAAGGTAAATTGGCCACACTAAATTGCCCCGTATTGTTTGAGTGTGAATGTTTGTCCAGTAATGGATTGGCACCCCTACTGGGTGTATCTGCCTAGTGCCCAAAATATTCTCGCTTCAATAGAAATGGGGAATCCTCCCACCCTAGTATAGGATTAAGCGGAAGATAATAAGATGAGATGAATTTTGAGACAGACTCGGCGAGAATCACACTACTGACACAATTTAAGCTTTTATTTTGTTCGGTGTACGAATGACATCCCAAAAATAAAATAAAATGAAATGAAAATCAAACTTCCAGTCCAAAGATAAGACAGTAAACCTGCACATTTAGAAACACGATTGCAAGATGAACAAACTGCAGCATGTACTAAAAACGGATGTTCTGTAATTCCTGATCACTCTTTTTTATTTAGGATTTGTGGCACAGTGGTTGTGGGTTTAAATACCAAACGAACAGATAGGATCTAAGTCTATGTGAAATCTGACAATTCATCCCATATCTGCATGGGTTTAATCCTATAGTATGAATACATACTTTTGTGTCTGCTCTGTGATGGACTGGTGACAAAAAAATGTTTAAAAAAAAAAAGTATGCAGAAGTGAAAAACCTATCCGTGTATGTGAATGTGGTGGAAAAACAAAAAGAGCATATGATGTAACAGATTTTGAGAATAATGAGGTCCAAAAATGTGAGGAAAACATGAATTGTAAGTTTTAAACAATCAGATTTTTTTAATTGTTTTTTTTTTCCGTCTAATGCGTTAAATAATATAAACACTAAATGTTTTCCTAGAAAAGATTTAACCCTTTAACGTAACCCAGTACCCAAAACCATTCCATATTGAGATACTGTATGGCTCAGGGACTGATAAAAAGAGGTGTGCATACATTAACATTTTGGCACATCTAATTTTTGGTATGTATTTGACAGACATTCCAAAATAATACAGGCTAAAAGTTAGATCAGGTTAATCAGAATAATGCCTTTGCTCCTCAAGGATGTGACCTTTTTTTTCACATTTATGTTTAAGTATACAACGTGCGTGCTGCATTTTCTCAGTGTCAGATTTCAGCTGTCTAGCCTCAGCATTGTGCAGGTTGTTTAGCCAGGTTACTATTTCAATTGAGTTTCCCAGACAAAAATTTTCAGTTTCGTTTTAATAACTCCGGTACGTTTTTATTTTACTTCTTCTAAATAGGAACATAGTTTAAGCAGAGTTTGTATAAAGTTATCTTGAATGTACTGATTGAAAAAAAAATCCTATATTTTAATACGATGACATTTTTGGAAAAACATTTAGCAATTAAATTTTCTGTAACAATAATTTAAGTGTCACATGGTGAATATGATAATTTTTTTTTTCTTTGGAACTTCGTATCAAATTTACATATATGGAAATAGGATTTTACAAATTGGATTATAAGATAAAACAACATATTTAAGGTTGATCAAATATTAAATGCCATGTAAAAATATTCCGCAACATTCCGCTCCAACATTTAGCAATATTCTCATAAGTACAACAGCACTCTGTAAATGTTTGACAAAATAACTTTGTTATCCAATACTGAAGTAGTACATAAAAGAAATTAATTCACTAAAATTAATTTATAATTTAAAAATGTTTTAAATAGAAAATCAGTTCTGAGGCATTAAGCCATTACAGGGCTTTTTATAAACACATCCAAATCCTTGACCTATTTTTTAAATTAAAACAGACTCAAATCATTAGTAAGACTTATCCCAAGGGAAAGTTCAATTTGTATTTTTGTACATTTTTTAAGTTAGCATGACTCTTTAATATGAGCTTAACTCTTAAGGTCTTCTTTCATGTGGCTCTCACAGTCATTCGCACTCATCTTCATTTTAGTAATTTAATTGCTCACAGCGATTGGTGCCAATTAGCAGCAGACTTCCCTTTGCAAATGAGTGCAATTTGTGATCACTCTCTCTGAGGGAGGCAAGGAAACGGAGGTGAGGGTGATAGTGGAACGGGAGTGTGATTACAGATAAAGGTTGTTAAAGTGAAGAGGAAATTTCAATGACTTAATAATTGATTCACTTCAGTACAGAGGAGCAAAGCTGATAGAAAAGTATCACTGAACAGTCATTAAACCACGGTGCTAACACTGAGCTTTGTATTATCTCAAAATGGAAACTACACACATCTTGACAAACAAGTATGTAGACTGAGTAATACCCCAGTAATCCAAAGCTACTTTGTTATTAGATATTTAGAACAGCTTTTCATTACACCTCCATCGCACTATCTGGCTTTGGTGTCTTGGAGATCCAGAGCGTAGACTGGTTCACACTGGTTTTTGTCTGTGGTCGTCTGTTTAATAAAATAGGGAGAAAAAATGAAAGATAAATAGTTTATCATTTTTAATTGTGGACTAATGGCTTTAATGTTTCCACTATTATATTACAGTCAATGTTTTACTTCCCAGAAAGACGACGCTTAGCTAAACATTAGATCAGTGATTTACTATAAATCCAGTTGTCACTTTAATTTGCACTGATTATTAGAAGCTTTGAGTGGCAGAGACCCGAAAGGTTCGCCTTCAAATTGCGGGTGTTTATTCTGTAAACTTGAACATGTTCCAAAAAGCCTTTTACAGCATTGACTCTTCTCTGTGCCAGTAATTAAATGAAAATCTGTAAAATCACATTCAGGTTAAGCAATTGAAAAAATACATATGTTCAAAAATACTTCATGAGAGTGTTATTAGACTAAAAATAGTCCTTAATTTAATTTATACAATCATGTCAGCCAGTAAATTGTAAAACACAGGGTTAAGCCCCACTTAACAGCATATGCTTTCTATTGACATAATGACGAGCTACTAGCGTCCTAAAGAAAGGGGAAAAACAGAAGAATAGTCAGCATTATAAAAAAAAAAACTAAAGAGAAAAGGAAAAAATATGACTGACTGGGACGTTAAAATCAAATGAGGACCAGAGACAACATTTCTCAAGCACAGGAATGCTTTTTATTAACAGAATGCATTCAAAACTACACTTAAATGTATGTATCTGCTAGCTGGTGAACCTGCCAAAGGACCATGTTTCTGTCCCTCCCCATGTGTTGCCAAGACATATAAAGACGCTATATGAATCCAAATTATTATCATTATCATTTTTATTTTTAATGACTATCATCGTTGGCTTCGCATTTTCCCCCGGTGTTGTAGCGCACCTGACACATTGATCTTTAAAGTAAAGTCTATCAGCTACAACACACTTCTTCTACAAAACACTATGTTTTTACAACTTCTAACTGTTGTTTTGTAAAATTGCATTCTGAGTTGGCAACACAGAGGTGTAAGTGGTTTATTGCCTCCTTAGAGTGAGGAAATAAAAAAAATGTCAGCAGGAACTGGTCTGGCTGATCTCAAATTGTCATGCCACACTAAGCAAAAAATTAATGCACAAGGTTTGCACAGTGCACTAGCAGCAAAATACACGCACCAGGTTCTTGAAACTGTGGACATACACATAGCTCAGGGTGTGTGTGTGTGTGTGTGTGTGTGTGTGTGTGTTTCACTGCATGGATGGGTTAAATGTGGAGGACAAATGCCTCAAAATAGATCACTTTACCACTTATATTTCTTAAAAAAAAGGATTCCGCATTGTCTTAACCTTCAATTTTTGCAGATGGTGTTTTTAAGGTAATGGTAAAGAAGGTGCCTGCCATTTTTCACTGACTGCCTTTTCAGTTTAAATTGATATCACCGATTCTCATCTTCTTTAAAAATGGATACCAAAAAGGGTGGATCCTGGTTGCACTTGGACATTAAATCCCCTCAGGTCAGTGAACTTTGTTCTTTACTTATCCATCAAGCGACAATAGCAAAAATCATAAACAAACCTTGCATTTATTCAAATCTTTCTGAGAATGTTGGCTTGCGCTGTACTTTTAATAATGTCAGGTTTTGTTTTATTTAAATTACTAAGTCAGTCATCAATCTCTTGCTAAAATGATTTTCTCTGTCATGTCTGGAGTTCTGATTGTTGACTGTTGACCCAAACACATCTTGTTTTCTATTGATATTCTGCCTTTGCCAAAGCACATAAACCTGATTTAAAAATCAGTAAAAGGCAGTTATTTTGCTCCTTTTCCCCAACAAGCTTCTTGCGACCCTGTTGGCTATTTGCCATGAAACGCTTGATTGTTCAGTGATCACACTTCATAAGTTTGGCAATTTCAATACTGCTGCATCCCTCTGCAAGACATCTGACAATATTTGACTTTTCAGAGTTAGTCAATGCTCTTTTCAGACACATTTTGCCAATGGAAAGGAAGTTGCCTAATAATTAAGCACACCTTGTATATGGTGTTGATGCCATTACACCACACCCTTTCTCCTTACATAGATACACATCACGTGTTTTGCTTAATTCGTAGTTGGCTTTCAAGCCTATGCAGCTTAGAGTAGGACAACATTTATAAATGTATGATGATGTAATCAAAATACTCATTTGTCTAATAATTTTGCACAGTGTTTTTAGAAGTTTAACTACAAATAAAGCAACTTGTGAAAATTTTGCAAGAAAAAAAAATTAAATAATGATGAGGAAAGCCTAAGACCAAAACACACACTGACAGAAGCATGGATTCCTCACTACTGTTGTGGTAAAATATAGCAGTTTATGAGGGATTATTAAACAGGTAGTTCCAGTCCTTAAATATGATTGGCCGAGCCGTTTGTCCAACTGTGACATTATTGACAATAATGCACACCCCTGACCACTTCACATTCGTATCACTGCGTGACATACAATTCATGTTATACAATGTTTTTCTATCAAGCATGAACAGACACAAGCTTAATAATATAACGATTAAATAGTTTGCTAAGTGCATACGTGTGGATCAGCTTTTTTGTTGTTCAGAAGTTTAAGGCAAAAAATTCACAGCAATTTTGTCAGTGGCATTAAGGGGCTTTCATTTTCATCTCAAATGAAAATGCGTATGTATACTTCTGCTCCTGGATAACAATGTATAACCTAAAGGCAATAGACAGAGGAGTCACCGAGAGGAACGTCCACAAATCACCACTGACATTGTCGACAAAGAGGCGGTATGGCTTACTTCAGCATTCCTATTTGATTTTCTAGACAATGATGAGCACAGCTTAGTGAGATTTAATGCACTAGGCGGCCTACTATTAAAATGACTGATAGTAAGAGACAGCTGCTAAGCTGGACAAATCCAGTAATAATGCCACCATAATGCATCAAATTATAATGCTTTAGTAATTATTACTGAGTACACTGGGAACACTAACAAGCAAGAAAATCCCATCAGATTAAAAGCATCAGTCCAGCAGTGTAATAACATTCTGTAATTGACCACCAACTCTGATTGATCATGCACACATTCCATTAGCATCTATTTAGGCCCGCGTTGCTGCTGCATTACTCTGTGCAGCATCAGAGTAACACGAGGGCCCTTTATTATCAGTAGAAAATGAAAATGGAGCAGAGCATGAGCTTCACTTTAAAGTGCCTAAACATTATGACTAACAGCAAAATCAGTCTGTAAAAGGCCTAACAATTAGATAAATACAACCTCAGAGGAACAATCCAAATTATAACGTCGTTATTATTCTACTGCTTGGTCAAAATACAGCAGCAGTGTGTAAAACAAATAAGTTCACATTACTGCATTCAAAATAATTAATAGATTTAGAAGCAGTCAGGTCCTGCTCACCATATGCTTTTGATTAACTGCTTAATCAAAAAGTGTAAACATATCTTAAAAAAGCAGTGGTTTTGGCACATTGCTGTTCTGAAGTATTCAAGAGTGTGGTAACACAATACCAGGAAGGACAGGCATCAACAATAATCTTAAAAAAAACAGTTGCTGCTGCCCATAAATCTAATTCTATAATTTTATTAAGGGGCGGCAGAGTTTAGTGGTTTGCACGTCAGCCTCTTATCCATCCCAATTTAGGTGGAGTTTCCTTGTTTTCCTCATATCCGCTTGGGTTTTATCCCGGTTCTCTGATTTCCTCCCACAGTCCAAAAGCATGGATAAGTTGTCCATATCTAAATTACCCATATACACATAGTGTGTCTGTGTTCTAATGACTACATAAAAATGTTTTATCTAATTTTGTATTTTTTTAGTGATATTATTTAACACTGGATTAAATGTTAGTGTTGCCATTCTTTTTATGAAATACTTTCAATGATGACATCAATGAAAGTCTACAGTTCCTAATTATGGATTATAAAAGTGCCTCTCTTGTGAAGAACATTTTTCACTGTCTTAGAAGATGCATAATAAGTAAACATCAGTATTCCACCAGGCCTTTTTTTTACATTTTTCTTTTTAAGTTTACACTTGGTACCACAACCAAAACTTTCCACTGCTGCAACTGCTTCCACATACCAACAGAGAATAAGCAGTATCATTACAAATATCTCATTTTGTGTAACCTCTTAAAACTATTTAATTTTGACAAAATTTAAGAAGTGTTATACAAAATTTACCGTTTTTGAATAATTTGGACTGAATATTGTAACTAAGATTATCATAATTATCATAGATTATCTTTAAATAAAAAAGATGTCAACACTCAGATTTAGTCCTGTATTTGTAACTTGTTCTAACATTTATGTGTTAAAATAGTTTTTTGTGCAGTAATTGGGTAAATTGGTAATAGCAGAGTTCGGCTGCCATAAGGCCTTGTCTGAAGACGTAAAGACCTGAATCACAGACTGATGTTAATTATATTATATCCATAAATACTTACTAAATAATTTGAAATGCCTGTCTGCTTCCTTTCACAATTTCCCTCGGTTGTTCCACTTCCAGAGGTGTATTTCCTTATTAGAGTATTTGTCCAATCAAATTTTAGCATCACTAGTTCTCAGATTTAAATTTTTTCTGCCTACGCCTTCAGAATGAATTTTGCTGGCACTGATGATAGCCAATAAACAAATAGTAGCGCAACCTCTGTTGCATCAACCAAACAGATTTAATGGAACTAATTAAACTCCTTTTAAGGTAAAAACAAGGATTGATTTTGAGTACAAATAATCAGAATTTGTGTGAGTGTTATTTTCCTAAATCATTTTGCAATTTTATAAGCTATTTTTGGTGTTTTTCATGTTTGGCTACACGATTGTAAGGGATACAATCGGGGGGTACGAATGAAAATCGGAAACAGGATTTCATAGGCTCATATGTTAAGGCATTATTTACACATTATTTTAAATTCATTAAATCACACTTGTTTCCCGATAGTAAATTAATTCAGCTGGATCATTATAGAGGCCTAGATGTAAAATGCACAACCCAGAGTAATTAAGTTAAGACGCACTGGTCAGTTGCACAGCTGTAGCATTTTAACCATGTGTTCTTTAATATTATTTGTTTTTGATTTAAGGTGCTTCTGTATGTTCACCTTCTATGTAGCATTTGGAAGCAGCATGTCCCAGAAGCCACCAGAATCAGCAGAAGCAGTGGAATTGTGGGTATGACCACGTATATCAGCAGCATACCTGAAAGGTAATGACATGTTTATTTTAATGTGTATTTTGAAAAATCATATTACTGTAAATTCATGAGCTTTATTACTTGAAGGTCCTGCCACCGCAACATGAAGGTGTTCCTCATCATTTACAGTGGGTGTTTTGATCACATCATGCTCTGTTGAAAAATCTGACAATAAAATATTTCAATGACGATGCAATTATGCAATTATGCATGTAAAGTCAAGCAAGCTTGTGAAGGGTTTAGCCTCACATTACCTGTATCCCGACCTGCAGGTCTGTCTCCATGTTCTTTTACCAGGTGGCTCTCTGTATAACATGTAGGATATTTACATATTTATTATTGCTTTACTGTTTTACACTACTACTAGTTATTACAGGCATGTTCAAAGACTGGCTGTGATAGGCATGCGGTCCGATTCTTATAGGTCCGATTCTTATAACCCTAACCCTAACCCTATAATGTGTTACTTATGGCTCACTAGCGCTGTCAGAATAAATAAAGCAAAATAACTTTAAAATGTATTTCTGCATTATTTTAATACAATTTTGTCTGCCTCTGTGCCTTTGGCAGAATTAAGGACATATCGTCAGATAATCAGAGGCAGCTAGGGAGCAGAGGATTGACTTTTGTCTTTTGTCTTTTGTCTTAAACCTGTGATGAAAGCAATGATACATCTGACAGAAAAACTGATTTTGTAAGAGGTGTTGACAACATGATTTGGACAGATTTTTTAATGTTATCTGAATATCCAGATAAAAAAGAATTGCGTCTTTAAAGGTGAGTGGCTTATATTTGAAAAATAAAAGTAATTGTGACAACGACAGTTGTTTTGTAACCTTATCAAATTTTGCCCCTTTGTGCAAAAAGTTTAGACTCCCCACGGTTTTAACAATGACAATAATAAAAAATGTTTTCAAACTACTGCCACTTTTACTTCCAGTAATAATACTATCACTGCTACTGAATAACATATTACTATTGCTTATACTACTATTACTATTTTTTTTTTTACTTTTTGTACATACCACTAAAACTTACTAATACTGTACAAGTAATAAAGAAATTTAAAAGAAATAATTATTCTTTTGTTAATACAGCATTAGATGCAAAAAACATTGCTAAATATAATTAAAATTTGTGTTAAAACACACAGTCCCATTATGCAGCCCCTTTATGAACCAGATGTACCTAACAGACTTTTATTTAAAATTTCATATTTTTGAAAATAAGTCAATTTACCATTAAGCAGTAACAAGATTTCGAGATCACATAGAGTGCTTTTAAATTCTCCTCCATAAGTACCAGAGGAAATAGGTTTTAAGGCCTTTTTTCTGCCAAATCCACCTCAAGATTGTGTTTCGAGAATGTGTTCCAGGCAATGTTTCAATAATGAACTCTGACACAGCAATCTTTTGCAAATCACAATCCAAAATCCTTTTAGACATATTCAATTTTTCTAATCATCCTCTTGTTTATCCTCATTTAGACAGGTTCATTACAGCATTGATTGTTTCTAACATTGTATTTTTTTTCTGCTAATGGATAAGAGCATTTTTAGGTCCTTAATTTCTTTGTTTATCTTCTTTACGTTCATGAATCCAGGGTGGCACAGTGGCTTAGGGGTTAGCACGTTCGCCTCTCAGTGCTGGGGATCCAGGGTCAAATCCCAATCGGAAGTTTCTATGTTCTCTCTGTGTCTGCGCAGGTTTCCTCCAGGTTTTCCAGTGTCCTCCCACAGTCCATGACCATTGATTGAAGGTAAATTGACTGCTCTAAATTGCCCCTATATAGACAGTGTGTGTGTGTGTGTGTGTGTGTGTGGGTGGGTGTGTGTGTGTGTGTGTGTGTGTGTGTGTGTGTGTGTGTGTGTGTGTGTGGTAGATCAGTGTCCCAGTGATGGATGGGTATGTCTGCCCAGCACCTGAGCGTCCATCCCTGGATGGACATGGGGAGCCCCCCCTGCATCCTTATATAGAGGATCGCGGTAGCAGAAGATAATGAATAATTAAATGTTTGTCATATAAAATAAATATAATTAAAAATCATTGATTTTTAGCATGTCATGGATGACAAATTAGGCATTACCTAATAATACATTTAATAACTATAAATGTTTCAATTAAATTAAAAATATTTTTTGCTGTTTGTTACTTATCTTGTATTATATCTGAAAATCATTTTGGATTGGGCATTTAAAAAATCGAATATAAAATAAATAACTGTTTTTAGTTAGCTTTCAACTTTCGTTATTTAGTTAAGACTTACGTTTTTATTTAATGAGCTTCTTTACAGTTTTTTAGCAGTTGGCTATAGCAACTTTCTATCACAAACGTTTACTTTTAGTCCCATGCTTTAATAATAGAGACAAATAAGCATGCATAAACATTTAAAGGGTGTGGTGTATTAGTGAGTCATGTAAGTGGCATGTCACTTACAGGGACTGTGTCTCCATAAATTGTGTGGAAAAAAATCTATTTAACCTGGATTACTGCCATAATGAGTATTTTGAGGGTACGCATTCCAGAGTTTGATTATTGTAAATAGTTTTCTGTCTTTGATAAGTATTGGATGAATTATTAGAATGAAGAGGTTGGTACAATGAAAACAAAGTACAATAGTACAACAGGGCTTTGACCTCTAACCATACTGTAAATTTGGCATTTGGCATAAGATTTGGTTTTGTCATTTAAGTTGGTTAAATAAAACATACACACTTGTTTAAGGGTTATAAGGGCAACATATACAGTTGAAAAACAATGTTTCTCAGGACAGAATTGCAACCAATTATTATCCGTTATTGTTATATATATATATACTGTATAATATAATGAGCAAATTTATGGAGCTGTTGGGTAATTTTTTGCATATTGTTTGAGAAACCGTCAGCTACAAGGGACAAAAATTCTTGAAAACTGCAACAATAAATACCTGAATTTCATGTGTTTTTACTTACAACATAAAAGAATTGTGCAGAATTATTTAGGGTCACCACAGCGATGAACTTGCATATCAGACTTGGCCAAATGTTTTACATCAGACGCTCTTCCCGACAGGGTTTGGGACACACACACACTGTGGGGACAATTTAGAGCAGCTGATTCCACTTAAATCCATGTTTTTGGACCGTAGGACGAAACCAGAGAACCCGGAGAAAGCCCATGCAGACACAGGAAGAACATGGATGCTTTACCCAGATTGGGATTTAAACACCTGGCTGACACTGTTTTTTTCAGTGAATTGACTTGTATTGTTAATAATCTCAACATGATGTGGGTAGAAAGGTTTTAACAAAGCATTAAATCCTGGTAGATCACGATGACCTGTCCACTGGAAAAAAGTAGATTTCAGGCCAGAAAAGTGTGTGCACACTTGTGCTGGGGTGTTTTGTGAAGATTAAACTACATACAAAATTAACCTTGTACCAAAGCTTAGGACTCCTAAAAGCTACATGGATGACGGACGGTGAAGAAGCCATAGAGAAATAATTCAAATTAGCCAACCCACAGCATAGAATACGGCACATAATTGACCCATTCCCTAGTATAACATTGCCGGTTCTTTTTCTGCCTGGCCACCATTAACTACGGAAGTATTTATGTAGTTAGCGTATTGTTGAGCAGACTGTGTAATTATAGTACATTTCCGAAGGTTTTCCGAGAGCGACATGTCTATTTTTCCAAAAGTATGCGAATGAAATCAAACAGTTACCAGATGCAGAAATTTGTATACCATTGAAGGAATTATTGTTTCACGTGAAGTGGTGGCCATATTAAGAAATATGAAACACTCTAGCAGGGTGAAAGAGGGTGTGCGTATCCCTTAATTCAGCAGGAAAAAAGAGCATATCGCATGGTTCACGACTCAGTGCTTTTAATGTTGTCACATGTTATGGGACCATACGCTTTACCACAGGGACAAAAGTAATACAGTTAATAAATTGGCCATTTGTAAGATACTTTAATTCATTTATTTTCTAATCCTCTATTAGGGTCGCGGGGGGTTTTCCATGCACATCCGGGGTAAGACATTTTGAGCGCTGGGCGGATACCCCAAGGACAGGGTGGCGGTTTATTACTGTGCACACTCACTCACACAAACACACACCTAAACACACATGCACACAGATTATATGAGGCAACTTAGAGCAGTCAATTTACCTTGAATCCATGTTTTTGGAATGTGGAGAACCCGGAGGTAAATTTTGGAAATCAGAGAACCCGGAGGAAAATTTTAGAAATCAGAGAACCCACCCAGACACATGGCAACTCCACACAAATTGTGTTTCGAACCAGGAATTCCATGTGCTGAGAGATGAACATGCTAAGCCATTCCCTCATTTGTAAGATGTAATTTTAAATTTTCTTCAGTCATTTTACAATAAGTGTTTAAAATTGAACGCCTAACCATTTCTTTGTACAGAATTATACAATTCCATCTTTGGGGAACACTTTGAAGCATTCCCATATCTGTTCCAACAAGACTATGCTTCAACTTCAAAAATGAAATCCATATAGATTTTTGATCTGAGTTTAAGCCCTGACCTCAACTACCAACAACTAATGGGATGAACTAGAATAGAGATTGTGAGCTAAGTAATTTCACCAATAAATTTGAATGTAACAAATTCTTACAGGCATGCTTTAACATATGGAAAAGCTGGAAAAAGATACCAACCTAGATCTACATATCATGGAAACTTCTGTAAGCGTATTGTGTATGTTCCCTGATACTTTCATCCATATGGTGAATTTAAAATTTTTATAGTATAGAAATAGGTTGTTATACCTGGCTCATATTTGCAGATAAAGTTATGTTTCATGGTGCATCTGTCATCATTCCACTGATAAAGGTATGGTCCACCAAGGCCAGGCTGAGCTGTGGGCTGATGGTACATCACTACACATGCCTCCCCTCCACAGGACGGCTCATCATTGTACCAGTTTCTATCAAAACATTTCTGAATATTATTTTGAGAAATGTACATTGTTTTTAATGCTGCTTCCAAAATGCCCGTTACATACCTGAACTGTGATACGCTACCATCTGTCCACCTGTAAAGATCTGGACAAGATGTGAAGCTTCCATGCTCCCCTTCGTTATCATCATCCAGCCGGGTCAAGCCAATCCAGAAATCCCCATCTGCGATGCTGGACCCTGAGCCAGAGCCCACAGCAGACTTGCTAAGATCCTGCAGGAGCCGTTCAATGTGCTGTTGCTCAGCAGAACTCTCTATACTTAAAAGGGAGCCCCCATCCATATCACATGCTCGCAGCGCCTCCTTAAAAGCCACGCGACTTGATACATCCTTGAAGTAGGCAATTTTGTAGCAGGGCTGCTCGGGTCCACCATGACATATAGTCTGACCTGCAGTGAGGAAACCATACCGGTTAACCTAAACATGTTAATACACTGCTCAAAAAAATAAAGGGAACACTTAAACAACACAATGTAACTTCCAGACCTCCATGGGATAATAATTT
>JAOUQT010313625.1:0-25693 GCA_025769995.1 Xyliphius kryptos | reverse complement strand
TGTGTGTGTGTGTGTGTGTGTGTGTGTGTGTGTGTCAAAGAAGGGTCATTTCAGAGTAAAGCCCAGCAATTGAGTAGCAGAAATAGTGAAGCCAAACATGACCATGGTCTCAGTTCCACCTACTATAAAGACATACTGTGTATGTCCCCTTTACTCTGTACTAATGGTAACATCACAAATTAGGGATTATTTTGGTTGGAACATATTCCTATCCCAGTAGTATCACTGAGGTGTTTAAATACAACTACAGCTGCACTGCTGTATTAAAACCCCTCACCGCATCAGTGTCACTGCAGAACTGACAAGAAACAATCCACCACCCAAATTCTCACTATTCGGTGATGCTCCTGGCAATAGAGAACAGAGAACCAACATGGGACTTACATATTCAAGAACACAGATGGACTACAGTGTCTAACTGTAAAACTAGTCCATCTATGTTAAGTGGAGAAAATGGACAATGGAATGGGAAAGTGGCCTGTCCTAACTGTTGACTGGTTCTGTATACTGGAGGAGAATAAATTCCGTATTTGAGGCATAAAAAAATGACCCAACATTAATTCATCTGATCGGATCTCTCTTACATTCTGCTCAGCGTTGAGCACCTCATGTGTAGTTGCGGTTCTTGAACTTATTCTGTTAATAGGGTTTTATTATTCCCTTAATGCTGAGCCGTTAAAAACCTGGCTTCTTCTACAAACCAGCTGTGAAATCCTGGACATTTTTTTGAACTCACTATGAACTTTAATTCCTTAAACAGTTCTAACTGGCTTTTAAGTGTCTTCCGATGAAAATAAAAAAATAAAAAATCACATTCCTGCTGCTGGATAAAAATACAGCAATTTATTACCAAGAGAATGAAGAACGTGACCAAAAACAATATTTCAATGTATATCTCTTGGTGGAGTTTTGTTTGTAAATTGTTTATAGATTGTTGGGGGGGGGTTGATGGAGGTTCTGGTGGCTCTCCACATGAATGAGGGTGAAAATTAATAGTTTTTGTGGTCACAGACTTTGTACTTTGTGCTCGGTCCTGTCCTCATGAGAGGAGTAATGAAATAAACATTTACTACTGAAACACTGAGATAATTAATAAAATGAAGGAAATGTTTTTACAGTCTGGTTTTATGTGGACTTTAAAGGATGGAGCTCATTGCAGCTTTTTACACACAAAGCACAGAGAGACCAAACAAACCAAAACCACAAATTAAATATTAAACCTGAGTTTAAAGTTTCAATCTGAATAAATTAATTCCGTAACTGAGATGTAAGCGACCACATAGTTTATATAGCCGAGATTTATCATCAGCAGCAGAAATGCCTCTCTAATACTATTCTAATAGTATTTCTGTTTTCATTAATACAACTAGTTTTGCCTTACATATTACTACAACTATATATACTCGTACTTGTACTTTCACCATAGCCACAACAAGTATTACTTCTATTGCCTGTACTATTTCTGCTACTACTTCTACTAGCACTAAAAGCACATGTACTAGTATATCACATTTAGTATTACTACAAATACTGCTTCTAAAACGAATACTACTTTTAATATTAGTACTTATACTGCTACCATGGTTAGTATTACTACTCCCGCCACATCTAGTACTACTAAAAGTACTGTTTCTAATACTACTACTTTTACTTTTAGTACTTATACTGCTATAAGTTTATATTACTACTCTCTCCATATTAATACTTCTCTTAGCGCTGTTTCTACTACTACCCCAGTTAGTATTACTACTCCCTCCACATCTAGTACTACTACAAGTACTGTTTATAATACTACTACTTATAGCAGTATAAGTACTTATAGTAAAAGTAGTGGCAGTAATAGTATAAGTTCAAACTACTACTCTCCCCATATATAGTACTTCTCCTAGTGCTGTTTCTACTACAACCACAGTTAGTATTACTACTCCCTCCACGTCTAGTACTTCTCCTAGTGTCGTTTCTAATACGATCAGATTTACCCTTACCATATCTGGTACTACTAATAATACTTGTACTACTGCCACAGTTGGTATTACTGTTCCGATCACATCCTGTACTGCTTCAAATGCTCCACATCTAGTACTTCTAGTTCTGTTTGTAACACTCGTTTATAGTCCCACCGTGTTACGGTTTCTGCTATTATTCATTCTGCGTCTACTTTTTCTAGTACTATTACTTCTTCTGCAGTACAATGTCATTACATTTAGTATAACTACTAGTACTGCTTCTGTTACTAATACTAAAACCACTACTTTTACTATTAGTATGTATACTGCTACTACAGTTCTAGTATTTCTACTACTGCTTTTACTGCTGCAACTTACTAGCATTACGACTAGCACTGATTCTACTGCTAATACTTATACGCCTAACAGTGTCTACTACAGCTATTGCTTCTTCTACTTCTGGTTTCACTGTCACTACTTATAACTTTTGTTCTGTGTGTACTACTAATTGTATCACAACCACTTCTGTTACAAGTATGTTGAGTTTTTAGTGTAATCAGACCTCAAGCTAAGGTTAACAAGGTTTGGACCGGTGACTCATCTGGGGTGTTTTTCCACCATTCGGCTAATGATTGCTGGAGTCACCCCCTGCAGTGTTCTGCATTATATCCAGATGAGAGTGAGATGAGAAGCGGTGGATGTCCATATGAAAGTTGTGGCAGGAGGTGAGGTCACGCTGTGTCACTCGTTGGAGTTTAATGCCACACGTCTGGTTTGAATTCTTTGTAAATAGCTCCACGTGGGCGTGACAGTTCGGCCACGGCTTTGTTATGCCCTTGTTTAACTGTGCCTGCTGGATGTTTGGCTTGTCTCCCTGCCTAATCTTGTGTTTGTCCGTTCCCACTCCCTAGTCAGGCGGTGAAACTGCTCATTTTGGTTGCACGCTCCTCCAGACACAGCTGCTGGGAATAACATTGGCCCTCCCTCCTCCAGTCATTCAGTATTTGGAGGTTTTGCAGACACATTAGGAGATGGTTCTGACTCGCGCACAAAGGCCAGCTTCAGTGTTTTGGTGTTTATTCCAGTGATTAGTGATGTGATGTGGAAATTTAATTTTGGAAGCAGCATTGATACAGATGTTACAGATTAGTTTAAAATGTTATTTTATATATTTATATAAAGCTTTTTTCTTCTTCTTTACAACAGAGCGTTTTCTAAAAGCACAAGAACAGTTGCATCGTTGTACCTGTGGTTTCCGTTATCATGATAGCAATAGGCCAGACATGTAGCTAAACACACCTCATTTCGAGGTGGTTGCGCCCATCGGGGTTAGTGTATTCACAAGCAGCATTGCTATTTGAACGGCGCAGCAGGAAGGTGTGAAAACAAACAGACTGGTAGCAATGAGCACAGGGTGTGAGATGGGACCCTTTAGCATCGATTAAAATGACACATGCTAATGTTTAGACAACATTATTGGCATTGCCATCCGACTCGGTATTCAGCTTGTTTCAAAGCCTGTTCTTATTTTGCTCCTAATGATCCTTTATTAGGTTTTTGGTAGGTCTACATTTTCATTTACATTGTCCTCAACATTTGCTATTTATTTCAGAGTAACGTTTATAAGATAAATTATAAGCTGGCTCAGTGGTGTTCCCCCTGTTCTGGATTCGAAACCCGTCGTTACATCTGGCTTTGTATATTGTTAGGGACGGTGAAATATTCCTGGTAGACAGCTGACCGTAGTGAAGGTTCCAGTCCATTAAAACCAGCGGGTGAGTAAGTCAGGGGTGTGGGTGGTGGGGTCTTTTCAGGCTGAAGCCAATGGCAATGCTAGAGGGGCCAATTATCTTCTACCTTAGTGTGCATTGTGGACAGTAGGAGTCAAAAATCAATTCTAAAATGTAAGGTCACTTACTGTGTGTGTTTCTAATACAAATCCACTCCATTACTTTGAAAACCATAACACTCTACAGGATCCTGTAAAGGTTTATATACTCTCTACAACCACCAAGAATGAACTTATACATGCACAAATTATACACTTAACACTCACACCCCTTTGCGCTCAGGTGTACACACACACACACACACACACACACACGTGCACACAAATTATACACACACTTGCACTTATGTACACATGCACACGCAGTTGCGTGTGTGTGCAAACACATACACACACACAAATTATACACACTCACACTCATATGTACATACGCACACACAAATACTCACACGTACGCATACACATAGTCGCACACACAAATTATACACACACTCATGCACAGTTACACACGCAGACACACACACTCGCACACAAAAATGGATCAGTTATCAGTTTAACCTCAAAGACAAACAATTAGCTGTGTGCACAGTTGCACACACAGCCAATGCAAAACACACACACACACACACGCACGCGCAAACACACGCACACACGTGTGTGTGTGTGTGTGTGTGTGTGTGTGTGTATATATATATACATAAATACATATATATAAAAGTCAGTTAAACCCTAAAACAAACAATTAAGCGAGCGCATGTTAGTTATGTACAGACTGCTGCAGACCCCACAGAGCGTTTAAACGAACAAACCCGCAGTGTTTACTGAGCAGCAGACGAAACTAATGAACGGAGGGATGGCAGGAAACTTTACTGCAGTTGACAAAAAACACACTCGCTTGTCCACGGGCCGAGTGAGCGCTCCAATTTGCGTTTCAAAAGCCCTGTTTGCTGATAGAAGAATAATTAATTAGGTTTAAACCGTTGCTGGAGTAATTTTCCCCAAGATCTATGATAATTAGGCAGAAGAGTGCACGAGCACAAACAAGCAAACGCAGAACGCAGTAATGTTGCTTTAATGAGCATCTGCACTCTGCAGAAACATCACTGATTACACATTCACGTCACTCCGAGTCCGGGGCTTCAGAACCCGACTGCATGTGGTTTCAAGGTCTTAGCAGCTGCATGTGATTCAGTAGATCTGCGATTATTTATGGAACCTTACATGCAATAGTTCCATCTGTGATGAACAATGAAGAAATATGAATAAACTCCCCTGTATGGTTTCTCTGGTTTCCTCCCACAGTCCAAAACGCATATTCAAGTTGAATTGGCTGCTTGTTTTTTCTAAAAAATAACACCTAGTAGTGGTTTTGCTGAATCGCTAAATATAAGGCTTCTCCCGAAGGTAAGACCAATAAAGTTTTTGTTTGGAAGCATGCCCGAACTGAACACCAGGGCATGCAGCTGTGTTTCACCGTCCGTTGAAGAGCAGCTGCATGCAGGCCACTGAGACTGTCACCTGCCGCCAAAACCAGATGTTTCCTTCTGCAGGCCGTTTCATGTAAATGTGCAGGCAAGGCATCAAGAGGTCTGTTTCCTGCTGCCATTGTCTCTTACCAGCAGATGCAGAGCTGCATGTTATCCCATTGTGTGCTGTTGTGAGCCTCACCAGTGGCCGGAAGCTGCAATGCCATCCTTGCTTTTGTCCAGGTACTGTACAGTATATAATAAATGTGAATTCATCATTTTTCTTCATGGAAAAATAAAATGTTACCTGAAAGTAAGACCTTGTAGCAAATTGAATATAAGACACTGTTGGGGAACAGTGTTGTAGGATCTGCCCAGTGCCTGAAATGTTCTTTTCTGGATGGGCATGGGGGACTCTTGGATGGACATCGACACGGGCACAGTTGAGGCGTGGCTAGCATGTCTGCTTCTCATCACTGGGCGTTCAGGTTCAAATTCTGATCTGGGTGGCGTTTTTATGTTCTCCCCGTGGGTTTTCACCAGGTTCCCCGGTTTCCTCCCACACTGAAAACATTGAGGCAATGCAAATTGGCTGCTCCAAATTGCCTCTATGTAAATTGTCCCTGTAAAGTATGTGACAAGACACCTTCTGTATGGCAGGACATGCTGAGAATGAGCAGCAGGGTTCTTTTCATCTGATAAAGCCCTCCATGTCTCAGATTTTTTTATTGGGCATATGTATGTGTAACACATCACTTGTGGTGTAAGAGTGGTCACAGATTCCCACTCAGAACCCACCAAAAGGCCAGTGCAGTGGGACTAGTGGCCTACAGCTTGCGCACAGTCAAGTTAAAAACACTACATTTTAATAGTGAACATTTTTTTTTTTTTTTTTTTTTTTTTTGACATGCAGCTTTGTGAAGCTTCTTTCAGAAATCCTCAGTCGTGTCGTCGAACCTGTCGGGTAAGTGTTCAAAAAACCCATTTACAGGACTGAGTTCTAAAATACCATGTCTTTCAGGGAATTGTCACTGCTGTGGTTCTGCTCGTCAGCGCTGCACTGCCCCAGTGCCTCCCACTCCCATAGTTTTCCCCATGCTACACTTTAAATGAGCTTGCTGAATAACCTTTCTGCGCTTCCTTTGCCTTCTGACTGACAGTGACGGGATAAGAGAAATCAGTTTAAAGTCATTCAAAGTCACTGAAAGCTGGCAGAAACTAAAGTATGATGCTGGCTAAGTGATAAAACTGAGCAAATTAATTGAATATTAGAAATTTAAGAACTGTATGAGTTGTTCCAAAAAGAGGAGAAAGATACAGGTCCCTTTTGAATAGGAAAACTAGTCGTGGTAGCTAAGTAACTACATACAAAGACTGTTAATCTTAAGGTTGGGGGTTGGAACTTTGAGTCTACCAATGTTGCCAACATGGGCCCTTGAGTAAGGTCCTTAACTCTTATTTTTCCAGAGGTGTGGTATCATGGCTGATCCTCTACTTTGAGCCCAGCCATCAAGTTGGGGTAATTGTAAGTCGGTTTAGATAAACATGTCTGCACGTAATGGGAACAGGATGATTGACATTTACATTTAGTCATTTAGCAGACGGGTTTATCCAAAGCTACTTACAAATAAGAAGTCACTAGTTCAGGAAAAACCGCCTGCACTGTAGTACATTTACATTTAGTTATTTTGCAGACGCTTTTATCCAAAGTGACTTACAAGTATCCCAACTTGGTTGGGCTCAGAACACAGGGCTGAAACGGGACCCTCGAGCAATCAGGGTTTAGAGTCTTGCGCAAGAACCCACAATGATAACTTCAGTCGACCCCCAACCTTCTGATTGATAGTCCAACACCCTAACCACTGAGCTACCACTCCCTACATCAAACCTAAGCATTACTTGATCTGGCTGCCGTTTGTTTTGTAAAAAGTATGTGGAAGAGGTGTGCTTTGAGAAGTTTCTTAAAAATCCTGAGTGACTCAGCCTTATGGATATTGTTGGGAATGTTGTTCTACCATTTAGCCGTGGTGAATGAAACTTAAGTGAGAATTAGTGCCATGGTGAGTCACCAGGCGACATTCATCACTAAATGACACACGCACTATGGTTAGTGTCAGAGATACTCTAGACATGACATTTTGCCACAATATGTGCACTAAATTCAATTAGGGTTAGAAGTGGGCATTCCTCTGCAACATGTCCATCACACGACATGCCCACTACTGGGCGGGGGAAAAGGAATTCCACTACATGACATGTCCACTGGAAAAAATACCCAAAATGTTGTGGTAATGAGTTGGCATTCCACTAAACAACATCCACTCACCAATATTAAGGGCTTGTCCCCTACATCACGCTCCCATTCAGTACATGTCCTCCACATAGACAGTTCGGTTCTTAACTCTAAACATGGTGAGCGTGGATGTTGTCTAATGGAATGCTTATTACCCTACTGGACATGTCACGTAGTTATATCTCCCCCCCCCCCCATAGTGGATATGTTGTGTGATGGACGCGTTGCTGTGAAACGCCCACTTCTAACCCTAATCGTGTTGTGTAGTGAAATTCTGACTTATAGTCATGTCGAGCATGTCATGCTGTTCTAACCCTGACACTAATCATAGTGTGTCATTTGGTGGAACCCCCACTTCCAACCCCCACCTTAATCATAGTGGATGTCCTGTGTTGTCCTCATGTTGTGTAGTGGGTGTTGTGGAGAGATGGTAAATAACAAAGTAAATGTGCTTTGTTACTGTACTCAAGTATTTTACTTTAGAAAATGAACTTTCATTCATTATATTCCACTTAATACTTTACGAGGGTTGTGGGGAAAGGGTTCCCCATGACCATCCAGGGGATAATGTCTGGGGATAAGGTCCATTTAATGCTTTATTTAGCAGCTGTTCTGAGTTGTGCTACCTTGTCAGAATGTGCTGCCATAGTGTACTTTTATATGTAAAGTCGCCTAAATAAATCAGTAGTCTTGAGTTCCAAACGTAATGTAAGCATCATACTGACAGACTGATCTGTTCCAGCATGCAGCTACATTTTCACTGCCACTCAAAAGTTTAGGCTCACTTACAAATTTCCCTCTTTTTGAAAGAAAAAGTCATGCAATTCACAAACAATATTGTCCACAATTGATTTAAGTGTATCGGATGAGTTTTAAAGAATTAAAATGTTTGTATTAAAGCCTATTTTTGTATAAAGGCTTATTTTGTATATAGTCCTATTCTCAGTTCTCTGCCTAAATCTCCTGGTATGGTCGCCAGTCCAAGTTAAGGATGTTATTGGGCTAATTGATTGTAACGACCCCCTTGCGCAACTGTGATGCATAGCTGAAAAACATTGTACTAATAAGTGAGCATAAAAGGGAGCACAACATTCTAGGTTAGTTTAGTATCTGAAGCAGCAGCAGTTGGTTTGCTTACAGACTCAAAATGGCCAGAAAGAAACCACCTGTCAGTCCATTGTTATAGGCTACTCATAATGCAGGGGCAAAAAAAAAAAGGTATGGATATATG
The DNA here is from genome assembly GCA_025769995.1 of Xyliphius kryptos. Taxonomy (NCBI): domain Eukaryota; kingdom Metazoa; phylum Chordata; class Actinopteri; order Siluriformes; family Aspredinidae; genus Xyliphius; species Xyliphius kryptos. Next base: position 16,968 of record JAOUQT010313625.1, on the reverse strand, counting down.
CCATTCTTTTAGCTACTCCCACAGGCTGACTGCCCACAGGCTGACAGCTGCACTAAATGGAACCCATCAAACACCAGTGTCAGCATCAACGGTCAAGAGGCAACTTCAGGAAGCCGGACTTCATGGAGAAAAAGCCACACTGAGATCCTAAACTTTTGAGCAGCAGTGTACATTTGGTCATTTAGCAGATGCTTTTATCCAAAGTGACTTACAAGTATCCCAACTTGGTCAGAGTGCAGGGTTCATGCAACGCCCCCTGGAGCAATGAGGGTTAAGGGTTTTGCTCAAGTACCCACATTGGACCCAGAAATTGAACCCAAAACCTTCTGATTGATGGCCCAACTTCCTAAGGTTTTGAGGTTACACAAAATATAGGACTTCAGTATTGGATTGTTCAATGTGTGCAAATGTTATTAATGAACTACCAATTGTTTTGCACTTTAGAATATTTAATAAATGTCAGGGCTTATTAATATTTTTGATACTCACACGGTTTTGGATAGGATTCTTGTAAATGGAACAATTTTAAACTAAAGCAGTTTACTGCATGTTTTAATGTGATGGTGATTGTGCACATTTAAATTGAATACGCTGTTAGAATGTAATTAAAAGTGATTTTTAGATAAATACTTTTACTTTAAATACATGGGGGTGTATACTATTTCTTGTGTACATTTTTATTCATACTTTTACTTTTACCTAAGTAATATTTTACAATAATACTAGTACTTTTACTTAAGACTTATGTACTTCTGCCACCTCTGGTTGTGTAGGATTCTGAGAAAAACTTTATCAGATGGTTCTTACTCCTGCTGTTGTCTCTGCAAAACAATGAATTTCCAACAAACGGTAAAAATTAACTCTAAATGAATCAATGGAAAAAAGAGAGGCGGTTCATGGGGAAATCCAAAATAGCGTGTTAATTAAAAAATGCACAGCTGGTTTCTGTCGGGACTTCATGTTCAGGTGCTGATGACCAAATTACTCTGATGGTACAGAGAGCTGTGTCTTAAAACCATCTACCAAACCACCTCTAAAGCTGGACCATGTAAGGATGAATTTAATTAATTAATTTATTTTTAATTTTTAAAGTTTAAACCGTTTTACATACATCATGTTGACATTATTAGCAATACAGGGCAATCCCGTAAAGAAACAGTATTATTCTGATGATTTGCACTGAATGCGGTCAGCCAGGTGGAAGGAGTCTGAACAGTAGCTGGTGATGCCAATTTTCAATCAGGCTTCCAAATGATAATGAGTGGGGGGAAATTATATCTGGACTTCATTATTTTCATGTTTGGGGGAGGGGTTGATTCACATAAGTAGGTTGATCCAAAACATTTTGTGAAATATGTGCCACATGTTCTGTTTGTAAGTAATTGTTGTTAAAAACTTTGCTCTTACACTTATTATAATATAAATGTAAACATAAATATAACCGTGGCATGGTGGCTTGGCTGTTAACATGTTCGCCTTTCCGTGCTGGGATTTCCGGTTCGTTTCCCAACCTGGGTGGAGTTTCCATGTTGTTCCTGTGTCTTTCCTCCGGGTTCTCCGGTTTCCCCCCACAGTCCAAAAACGTGGATTCAAGGTAAATTGGCTGCTCTAAACTACCCCTATAGTCTGTGTGTGAGAGTATGCGTGTGCCCAGCGATAGATTGGCGTCCTGGACATCTTTACCTAGCGCCTGAGACATTTTCCACTGAATTGGAAGATAATCCACCTTCTGCCATGAGTAAGGCCGAAAGGTGATTCATGGCGTTAAAAACACAGACAAACAAACAAACACTGAATTGGCATGGGGAACCACCCCGTGACCCCAGTACAGGATTAAACGGAAGATAATAAATTAATGAATAAATATAACTTACAAGTGATATTTTTCAAGAAGTAACATCAGCAGGGAATAACAGCAAGCTGGAACCTGAAGCTAACAGCATGGCATGTAATGTCCAACTCTATTCTGAAGACACTGCGAACACTGATCTGATTGTCATTTGAGAAAATTGACCAATGATAACTTGCTGCCAATTTCATTGCAAAAAGGATGAATAAATACAAAACACCAGCAGGGGGAGAAAAGCGTCATAAACAGGTGGATGTCTACAGAACATTACCAATATGCACCATGCAATGGATGTACTGGACACGCCTGACCTAGACAGATGTCAACAGTCAGACATTCGTAGCTATCTTGGTGGTGAATCAACACAGGTGTTTCCAACGCCACTGAACGCTATTAAATATCAGTGCATTTGTACAGAGAATGTAGATACAGAGTCTATACTATACAGTGTGTTATCCATTCACAGTAACCTAAAGAACCTCATGGACCATTTACATTGAGCTAGCTGTGGCTTTACTGATGACTCGCTCAATTTAGCCAGGTTTGTTCTCCCTGATGCACGACAATGAAATGCTGATATAGTAAAATGAAATAACATCAGCTATTTTCTCTCTGACGCTGGTGGTTTATGCACCTGTGCATGTGTGGACATCCTACAGAGAACCTTTGAAAAACAGTTACATAAGCGGAATGTCTACATAACAGACTTAGTCAGCTGCTGTCTCGGATATCAGAGTACACACAGTACCCGTCAAACACACCCCTTTCTGCCCCACTTCTTTTCAGTGTTATCAGTTCCACTTACTGTGAAGATGAACTTTGTAGTTCTACCATTCCAGACTGTGGTCCCATCAGTTTGTGGACCACAGTACATACTGTGTACCTCCCCTTTACCCTGTTCTAATGGTCAGGACCACGATTAGTACCACCTCAGAGCAGGTATTATTTGCTCAGTGCATTAAGCCTATCCCAGCAGTGTTACTGATGTGTTTAAAATAACAATAAGGCACGATGCGCAAGCGGTGTGCCTTTACACCTCCCTCCAGTGAATTACTCAGAATTATGCACAACCTCGAGTGCCTTATTGCTTTTATGAAACAGTTACCAAATCACTATAATAAAAAAAGGTTTGATTCATAAATGCATTTGACTAAAAGCAAAATCGCTAATAAACTCTCCATACGCAATGTAATCCAGTCCGTTTTTTCAAATGAACCCTGAATCAAGAAAAAAATTCCAGTTTCTTTAACAATCAATCAATCCAATCTAGTGGCCAAATAACAAAAAGCAGTTTATAAAAAAACATTGTGGGTTATTCTAAACAATGCCGCAGCTAGAGAAGTGGCTCAGCCAATCAGATTTAAGGACCAGAACTACCCGTTTTATAAATGCTATTATAAAATGGCCAATTCTGGTCCTTAAATTTGATTGGCTAAGTCGCTTGTCTAGCCATGACATTGGTCACACCTTTGCCCGCATCATATTTGTATAAATGCATGATATAAAATATTGTTCTCACATGCTTTTTCATTAACTGCATTCTGTAATTTAGCCACTGGATGGCAGTGTTTGTTGAAGAAACTGAAAATCTTTTACCTGGGTCAGGGTCCATTTAAAAAAAAAAAAAAAAAAAAAAAAAAAAAAACAGACTGGATTATGTCACGAAAAGCGAGTTTATTGGTGATTTTGCCTTCAGTCAATGCATTTATGAATCAAACTTTGTGTTTTTATTATAGTGTGTTGGTAATAGTTTTATAAAGGCAATCTAGCACTTAAGGTTGTGCATTATTGTGAATAAACCATGGGAAAGGGGTGTAACTGCTCTAATAATACCTCTTTCCCGTGATTTATTCACAGTAATGCACAACCTTGAGTGCTTTATTGCTTTACTACAGCAGCTTTGCTGCATTAAAACCCCCTCACCGCATCAGTGTCACTGTAGAACTGACTATCCACCACCCAAATTATACCTTTTCTGTAATGTACTGACCAATAGAGAACCAAGAACCAACAGGGGACCACCAAAAACAAGAACACGGATGGACTACAGTCTGTAATTGTAAAACTACAACGTCCATCTTTAGGGTAAGTGGAGGAAATGAACAATGGAGCAAGAAGGGGCAGGTCCAAAGGTTTGGTATTGTGCTATAGGTGGATGTACTGTACATGATGTAGGTGATCTGTTTTCTCAGTGATTTGCAGAATTTAAATCTATTTAACATCTGATTAACTGCTCGGTTTGCATTTCCCTTAATGAACGCATCGGATAGAGATCCAAATAATGAGCCTTTCATTCAGAGGATGGTGGGCTTCCCTCGTGAATGCTAATTTCCTCCGCTTCTGCGAACACAGATTCTGGGGTGCAGGAAGCCAGTACTATTCTCCGTCTTATCCAGAGTTGGTCCTCTGGTCTCATTGTGCTACTTTAAAATATGTTTTTTCTAATATAGCAATGAGGCACTTGAGGTTTTGTATTATTGTGAATAAATCACAGAGAGGCGTTTACCATAACAGTTCTCACTAATTTTACTATAGACTTTCCATTTCCACCCCAAACTCCACATACAATTTGCCCCCACGAGGCACCCTTACCTACAGCAGTACCTACCGGAGTCTGATTACTGTTGGTCCTCTTTATCTTCGGAGTGCTGCATGATCATCCCACTCGGACTAATTGAATTTGTCTTGGCAGCGGTTTTAATTAAATAACATGCCGTAACCCTCTGTGGTCATTTTGAAGTATTGCATTCCTTAATTAAAAAAGACAGTGAGCGGTAAAGTTTACCTCCCAACACAACCAGTAATAAAGACCACCCTTCATTTTATTATGATCCAGCTACACGGCTCTCTGCTTTCAAACCTTTAAACAAAATAAGACAAAGGTTTAGTTAGACCCATGCTTACATTACAAACATTATTTTCTTTGTTAAATGGCCTCTGGAAGTAATTTAGGAAAATCACACTATATTGGTATTAAAGTTTGGCATTGTGATGAACTATCATTCAGAAGGTTGGGGGTTCAAATCCCAGGTTCACTGAAATTCCCATTGTGAGTTCTTGAGCAAGACCCTTAACCCTCATTGCTCCAGGGTGCTTCATCAACCCTGTGTTTTGATCCCAACCAAGTTGAGATACTTGTAAGTCGCTTTGGATGAAAGCCTCTGCTAAATAACTAAATGTAAATGTAATTATTGAAAATTGGCGCTGAGGATCCAGAATCCCAATTTTGTTTTTAATGTTCTCTCCGCGTCTGTGTGGGGTTTCTCTGCGTTCTCCAGTTTCCTCCAAAAGTCCAAAAACATGGGTTAAAGATTAATCCGCTGCTCTAGCCCAATCCAAATCATCCCCCCCATCTAAATGGCCTCATATAGATCATCCCCTATCTAAATCGCCCCATCCAATGCACCCCAATTTAAATCCACCACAATCTAAATTGCCCCCATCCAAATGACCCCAGTCTAAATCTCTTCCCCTATATAGTGTGTCTGAATCTGGGTGTATCTGTCTAGCACTTGAAATGTTCTCCACTGGATGGGCATGAGGACCCCCTTGGCCAGAGTAAAGGATTAAGTGAAAAATGATGAGATGAAAATAGAGAGTTCAGAATGAAGCACCACCACAAAAAAAGGCCTTCGACAAAGTGTTAACAAAGGCAATGAAATTCCCCCCGTGTGACTGAGCACCGATACAAGGTTCTAGATGTTGGATAAACATACTACAGTGGTTTAAACCAAACCCTGCTGTCAGTCTCATCAAACACCTTTGGGATTAATAGGTTTATTGATTGCAGGCCATCTCCCATCGACCTCACACACGCGAGTGGAGGTTCTTGGATTTCAACAGCTCTGAATTTTTATACGATGGAAATGAACCACGGGCGAAAGAACGTGAGCACAGTGCGTTGTATGTGTGAGCAGTCAGAAATTAACAGAACAAGTGAGTAAATGAAAAGAAGGACAACAGGAGAGTTGGGCTCTGCAGCCATTTCAACCGCATGAGGAGGAAGCACTACAAAGCCAATAACAAATACGCAGGAATGCGAGGGATGTGTATGTGCTTAGTTGAGCTCCTCTAAGGCTGAGCATTAGGTAGAACTCCACAGAGCAATTCTAGTTTGTCTGTGAAGTGTGTAACCTGCAGTGAGAATGCTGGTCGTGTTTGGAATTCTTGTTGGCGCAGCAGAGACGTTTAATTTCCAATGGAACAGTGCTTACTCACCCTGTGTGGGTACCTGTGCAATTTAAGGAAGTTCTGATACATTTCGTGACTTTGCTTATGAGTGACTTCAATCACTGCTGGTTTACTTCCTTTCATTTTCAATTTTTAAAAAGAGGACGTTCTCAGAAAAGCCTTGTTTTGATTTATCTCCTGAACTCCTGAATGCTTGTGGTGGAACGGTGTTGTAATGGTTAGCACGTTTGCCTCTTTGCGCTGGGGATACGTATTTGAATCTCCAGGATCTCCGGTTTCTTCCCACAGTCCAAAAACATCGACTGCTCCAAATGTTGGCAGTCGTAGATTTATGGTTAAGAAAACAGCCTTGCTGCCTGAAGGCCCCTGGTTCATTTACCAGTCCCACAAAGTGCCAGCGTGCCAGCCTCTAAGCGCTGGGGGTTAGGTTCTCCCTCTGTCCGGTTAGGTTTTTGTCTGGGTTCTTCGGATTCCTTCCAGAGTGGATTCAAGGTGAATTGGCGGCTCTAAATTGCCCGTGTGTGTGTGTGTGTGTCTGTAAATGTGTAACCTGCGATGTGCACGCTGGTGATGTTTGGAATTCTTGTTGGAGTAGCAGAGGTGTTTCATTTCCATAGGAACTGTGCGTATTCACCCGGTGTGGGTTCCAGCACAATTTAAGGAAGTCCTGATACATTTTATAACTGCTTATGCCATCAAACACTGCTGGTTTAGTTCCTTAAATTTTTGGTTTCTTAAAGGAGGATCTTCTCAGAAAAATGTGTGCCCCACACTGTCCTGGGTGTATCTGCCTAGCGCCTGATAGGTTCTCCTCTGGATGGGAAATGGGAAACCCCCCCTGTGACCCTAGTAGAGGATTAGACAGAAGATAAGATCTGGAGAAGTGAAACGGTGCTCCTGTTAACCGATCAGGAATACTAAGGGATCAGTTTAATGGAAGGTACTGTGTATGTATCAGGTATGTGCCAGCCACATATTATGGGCTCTACCTCACATCCTGCACAAGGTGGGCTGCAATGGGCATTGCTTTCTTAAACCATGAATATGTGTACGTGGTCACTCTTCGGCACAGACCTCAGGACAACAGACTAACACACACATACTGGGGCTGCTTCCTCTTGCCATCCAACGCCGACACTTGCTGTCAAACTTTGTCACCATCAGAGGCATTTAGATTTCACACTGTTCAGATAAAACGCAGGGACATCCCCCCAGGGTTCGGAGAAATGTGCAAAAGAAAAAAGAAACCCAACATTCTATAGCATTGTGTGTAACTACACAGTGAGGATGTTTACAAAGCAGTGCACACTAATGCAATTAATGCAATGCTAATATATGCAGAACATTATGAGATGCAAACAGAACCTCACTGTAAATGAGGCGATGCAGAGAGGCAGAGGCTTGTAGACTGAATAAACTTAAGTTCCTCTTATTTAAATGTGAACAGCTTATAAGAAACTAGATTGACTCTTATTTTGGGTTTAATTAAACATTGTGTTTTTGCATTACACAAAATTAATCACAAGAACGTACAACAAAACATCATCGTTTAACCTTGAAAACACTTTCACAATTAAACACCCAACATTTACAATCAGACAAAAGAAATAGTCTTCCAGCACAGACACCCGCCGTTCGGCATGACACACATTATTACACAACTCTTGCCATCCAACACAGACACTCTGCATCAAGCACCTGCCGCTGAATGAGAGATTTGATGAATTAAAGCTCCATCACGACAAGCATGGACACAGTAAAGCACCCTGCGTCCAGTACCGACACTAGCAGTCAATCACTTGCCACTGAATAAGAAATGTAATAAATTGAGGCTTCATGACGAAGAGCATGGACACAGTAAAGCGCGTGCCATCCACCAGCACCCACACCTGCCTTAATTTGTGTTACTGCTGCAAATAACTATTTGAACACCTGTGAAAATCAATGTCCATATTTGATACAGTAGCCTTTGTTTGCAATTACAGAGGTCAAACGTTTCCTGTAGTTTTACACCAGGTTTGCACAGGGATTTTGGCCCATTTCTCAACACAGATCTTCTCCAGATCAGCCAGGTTTCTGAGAAACACAGAGTTTGAGCTCCCTCCAAAAATTTTTTATAGGGTTCAGGTTTGGAGACTAGCTAGGTCACTCAAGAAATTCTTTCTTATGGAAACACTCCGGTGTTATCCTGGCTGTGTGCTTTGGGTCATTGTCATGTTGGAAGACTCAGCCATGACCCATCTTCAATGCTCTAACTGAGGGAATGAGGTTGTTTCCTCTCCTTAATACAGTGCAGTTGGCATGGCAGAAAATTACCCCCAAAGAGTGACGCTTCCACCCCCCATGCTTCACAGTAGGGTTGGTGTTTTTCGGTTGGTACTCATCACTTTTGATCCTCCAAACACAGGGAGTGGAATTAAGGCCAAAAAGTTCTATTCTGGTCTCATCTGACCACAGAACTTTCATGACTTAAGATGGCCCTGGACGTGTGCTGATTTCAGCAGAGGTACCTTCCATGCCATGCATGACTTTAAACTATGATGTCTTAGTTTAATACCCACAGTAACCTTGGAAACAGTGGTGCCAGCTCTCTTCAGGTCATTGACCAGCTCCTCCCATGTAGTTCTGTACCTTAGGATCACGAGCTAAGATCTACAGTCATATTTAGCTTCCATTTTCTAATAACGGTTCATCATTTTTCACCAAGCTGCTTGGCAATTGCCCGGTAGCCTTTTCCAGCCTTGTGGAGGTCAACAATTTTGTCTCTGGCGTCTTTGGACAGCTCTTTGGTCTTAGCCATGCTAGTAGTTGCCGTTTTACTGGTTGTGTTACAGGTATCAGCCTGGTGTTAACTGTGGAAGAAAGAAAACAGTCCTGCAAGCCTCCTTATCTGAACTCTCTCACAGTGTTTGTTGCTCTGCCGATGTTTATCTCACAGAAACCTCGTTACATTAACGAGACACATTCAGGAGACAGACAGAGAAGCTAATGAGTGAGACTGTGATGCGTACGATGAAACCCTGATGGAGGAACACAACAGAAAGTGGGGTGGACAAGATGCCACTGGACATTTGTCATGCTGCCGCGCTGTCAGCAGCTGTGCGCTAATTACAGTCAGCGCTGTAGGAACGAGTTCTTATTTATTTCTTATCGACTCACTGCATTTCTGTCATTTACACACAAACAGTTTGCAGTCAGGACAGAAATGTGGTGTAGTGGTTTGCACAGCAACCGCTCAGCGCTGGCGATCCAGGTTCGAATCTCGATATGGGTGGAGTTTCCATATTCTCCGGTTTCCATTCACAGTCCAGAAACAAGGATTCATGGAACACTTGTTTACTGCAGCAAATCAATGAGACTGAATGAAAAACTCTGGGCCGTTTTGTAGCAATCTTTAGGTGAGCCGTCAAACACGCACCACCCAGCTTGATTAAGGGCGCGTCAATGTGTCTTTGCTGTCGTAACGACCGGGAAAGTCCTGTACCGCTGTGTTTTAGGTGTAATGTGCACTAAACCAATTAGCATGTCAACAAGCGCTCAAGTTGATGAATAATCACCAAGATAGCGATGAACGTCTGACTGACGTCTGTTTTTAGTCAACGGTGCACCTTTGTTTTCCATTGTAGCAATACACCAGAAATGTACATAAAAACACCTAATCTCGAGGTGGCCATGCCCATCTGGGTAAATGTATTCGCAAGCAGCGTCGGTATTTAAGTGACACGTGAAAATGGACTGTAGGCGGGGTGTAAGTGCCTTGATTTAAACCAAAGCACTGTGAGCTCATCGTGTAATGTTTAAACACAGTAACCATAACTGACTTTAGATTCATCTGAGCTTCTATGTGACTTTGTTACCTGTTCACACAAAGTTCGAACCAAAACTTTTCAGAGCATGACTAGTAGAAACTCTGTCCTCAGGTTTTCAAGGGCAAACTCTGTTGTTGCACTTTGTGACTTAACAAATGATTCTTCTTTAAATGCGAGTTTCATAAGCGGAACCAAGGTGACGTTGATTAATGAAGCGGGGAATACAGCTCTGCTTCTTTTTGTCACACTGGTTCCTTTGTGTACTATTGTCCCAGTGAAGAATGTCCTCGGTGTGCATCAGGAATCAAACAAAAAGGACAAACCAGGGGAGTATGGATCTGGGTCAGACCGTCCCACTGACCCTGAATCAGTTTGTTTTGACTACATCAGGATCAGAGCTGCAGAGCGATGGTTCCCGGTTAACAATGTGTAATAAAGTTGTGCATTTGAATAGATTGTTATAAAATGTTGAAATGTATGCAGGCGTTAAAAATAACCATCTTAGTCACTCGATTGTTTTTTTTCGTAGAAAACCAATTGGAGAATGCGTGACAGTCAGGGTTCCGGTTCAGTCCAGCAGCATTTGTGGATGAGGAAACGGTATGTGGAAATCAGCAAAGTTCTTGACAAAATTGAGACTTGCTTGATAAAAGAAGGTGATAATCTTACACATTTTGTTTGGAATTCATTATAAAAAAAGAAACCTATGAATGATTTATGATTTTAATGTATGTTATGTGATTTAAATGTCCGTAGCGTTTTTTTTTTCTCCTTGACTACTTCCGTAGTGTTACACTGGGATAAAAGACCAAATTGACTTGATTAATACATTAATAAATCGAGCCTTTTTGGCGATTCAATCTGATATAGATTTTTTAAACCGACCAATTCGATTATTTTCTATACCCCGCAATATAATATAATCCAATGCTCCAATACTTTTTTTTACGTTAAATATATTTTCATATAAATCAACAGAAAAATGTTTGCTCTTTGTTGAGCTACAGAATTATATTCATAAAATGTTTATCAGACTGTGATCAGAGCTATGCAAATAGAACAGTTACTCCAAAAAAAGTAAAATAAAGTGCAATAATAAAGTTTAATGCGCACTGTGCAGTACTGTACTGGCTGCTCTTATTTGCCCCTATCTCGGTCACCATGATATTAATGACTGTGTGCCCAACGATGGATTGGTGTCCTGTCCTGTGTGTATCTGCCCAGGGGCCGAAACAATTTCCCCTGGATGGGCATAAGGAAACCCACCCTAGTAAAGGCTTAAGTGAAAGCCCTGGCTATGGTAGCTCAGTGGTTAGGGTGTTGTTTTAGCAAGCTAGGGGCTATGGGTACAAATCCCAGGTCCACTGAAGGCCCTTAACCCTCATTGCTCCAGGGAATCTGTATGTGACCCTGCGTCCTGACCCCAACTATTAAAAGGGATACTTGTAAGTTGTTTTGTAAAATTGACGTCTGCTAAATGACCAAAAAGGATCTTTAATTGAACGGATGACCGTAACTTTAAACACTAAACCTTTTCTGCCTAATTCGACCCAAACACTGCTGATTTCTGGTTAGTTGACTCACCTGCTCTATTTTAAGTCATGTTTTGCTCAAACCAGGAGTCAGACGTCCAGTTATAAAGGTTGAGCTGTGTATTATACCCAAGAAGCCGAAATAAAGTTATTCACAGTTCACTGTGTAGCACCGTGTGCATTTCTCTAAATGTCTACGGTGTCAGCGTCCCATAAGGGAGCCGTGCCAAAGTTAACTTACAGAATTATTTACTTACAGTAAACATGAGTCAAACTATGTAGCTGTTAAATTTCCACACTCGCCCACAATGTTGCATTCAGCTAGCGTTTTAAAAATGAGCTTCTTTTTAATGAATTTAACCTCCAGCTTCAAATAATGGAGAAGAAAACACTTAAACTGAATAGAGAAGTCAGTTTAGGAGTTTATTTACAGTCTCCGCAGTAAAGAACCTGTAAATGTAGTTGGGTCTGTTCAAGAACTTAATAGGTCTGATTGTGTTTCATGTCAAACGCAGATCAGATGTTCAGTTGGTTGACTTCTACATCTGTGGTGCACTTTGGATTTTATTGTTTTATTTAAACTGGATCCGTATAAAACTGATTATCAAAAAAAGGCCTATGTTTAAAATGAGAGAGGGAAACTGAGGGATCTTTGATGAGACACTTTTATGTGAAAAACTTTAATCCTGTATAGTTACACAGGGAATATCAGATGAAAAGACTAAAGAATCGTTCATAATTTTTGAACCCCCCCCCCCCCCCCCCCCCCCCCCCCCCCCCCCCCCCTTGCTCCACTTATTGTCAATGTTATCAGTTCCGCTTACTGTAAAGATGGTCTTTGTAGTTCTAAAATTTCAGACAGTAGTTCATCTGTTTGTACCACCACAGACCAGTTATTATTCGGTTGGTGCATTATTCCTACCCCAGCAGTGCCACTGCAGAACTGACAAACAATACACCACCCATATTCTACCTGTTACATTTACATTTAGTCATTTAGCAGATGCTTTTATACAAAGTAACTTACAAAGCAGTACCATCAACCCTGTACGTTACTCGATCTGGCAGTTTTTGGCAGTGTCTGGGGAAGAGGTATGTCTTTAAGAAAGTAAATTTCTCGCTCTAAATTGTCCCTATATTTATATTGTGTGTGTGTGTGTGTATGTATACCCAAATACCAAATACTACCTGCTCTGTGGTGGTACTTTTGAGGTCCTGACCATTACAACAGAGTTAAGGGGACGTACACAGCTCAAATAGGCCCATCTTTATAGGAAGTGAAACTGATAACCTGCACAATAAGCAAAAAGGAGTTGTTTCCAAAGTTTTGACTGCTACTGTATGGTTACAGTCACACTAAAAAGAGGCTGTTATATTTGTTTTATTTATAAAATATGAGCAGGTTCATGTTTTCATGTTTACAGCGAATTCAAAATTTTGTGTAGTCAGTAATCCCAACCCCCCCTTCCCCCGCACACTCACACATCAGTGATTCACGCTCAATGAGAAGCCGGCTGATTTGGCAGGAGTTAACTATCTAGGCAGGATGTAAGCGACATCCTAAATCCAGCCCATCTGCTCGCACAACTGAGGTTTCAAACACATCGGCAGAAATCTAATGACTCATGCCTCCTCAGAGTGAGAGGCCGTTTTCTGAAAATAAATACTTCAGCGTCGACACCAAGAAGTCCACACTCAAGTTCTCACTCCTGAATCCTGAACTGGGACATCATGGTCTTGGGTTTTAATATTTAAAGTCTCCTCTGCAGATTCGGTTGTTATTCGGATTGATTGACGATCAGGTGAGTGGATTGTGTCTTGGATTTTTTTTTTTTTTTTTTCCGCAAAAAAAGCAGGACTTCATATGAGAGTTTCAAAACATCTTGGCACATTTCTACTCAGTAATAAGAACCGAGCCAGCGTCTCTACCCCACACTTGGCGACAGCTTGGGAGCAGGTGTGTCCGCACAGGTGGGACAGGAATAAGAGACAGAGGACCAGATTCACATATCAACTCGTTTTTTTTACCTAGTAAATATTTAGAGAAAAAATTCAAAGTAAGCACTTGATTTAGGCATCCGCACGGTGTTTGGTATTATCGTCGTTTTGCAACGTTGTAAGTAATTAAACTCTTAAAAAAAAATAAAAATCTTTTATTTCTTTATTTTTATATAGTTTTTGCTGAATACAGACATCTGATATGGTAATCAGAATCGAGCTTTATTGGCCAAGTATGCTCACACGCAAGCAATTTGTGTTAGGTTACAGTAGCTCACGGTGCACAAAATTAACAATAACATTATAGAAGTAAAAAAAAACATTCACTCACCTAAACATACCTGTTAAAATTTACATGTGCAAATTATCTGTAATGTCATTCTGTAATCCTTATTATAAAACGTGCAGTTCCACTCCTTAAATCTGATCTGAACGACACAAGTCAGATGTTGAGGAGAAACCAGCTACACTGTAGAATCCTCAAACTGGATCATTATCCAATCTAACCACTTATGTAGAGGAATAAGCGGGAGATAATGAATAAATTATTGCTTTAATTCCCCCATTATTGCCATTCTGGGTTTGAGCTGATTTTTTTCTGTATTAAAAATAAATGTTTTTTTTTTTTAAAAAAAACATTACCTCAATTACCTCGTTAGTCACAATGTGTAAAAAATAAAATTTATGAATATTTACTTTTTTTGTACTGTACATTCCAATGTGTAGGCACATCCTCCTTTAACTCTCTTGTCTATTTTCTGCACTTACCTTACAGATGGGTTTTGTAGTTTCTTATGATGGTTACTATGAATGTGAATTCTTCTTAATGGGAAAATAAGACCCAGCGCATCTTTGGGAGCAAAAGTTAGTATAAGACACGGTCTTATTTTGGGGGAAACTGGGTATTTATATTTTTATTTCAGTCCCATTGCTGTTGGTGTATAATATTAAGCACCTTGTTAAGCTTTTTGGATGATTGTCATTCTAACTTAGTTGAAACTCCTTTGTGAAGACCTTTTCCTTCGTAGCTTTATACCACAGGTTGAACGTGCCCCTTTCTCATACAGTTCATCCTATTTGCAGAGAACCTCCAGTCATCACTGAAATCATGTAGCAGGTTCAGCGCTCGCCATTCTCCTCATGGACAAAGCAGATAGATCTTATGACATCCTCTTCCTTCACGTTTGTCTTCGGTCGTGTGGTTGATTCGGATCAGTCATGATTTCTCAGAACCAGAACTGCAGGCTCCTTAGCTCGGCAGCGGTGGTGCATCACAAGAGGATTCTGCCGTGGCAGGTACCCCCACGCACAACTACACTGAGAAGAACCTCAGAACTCCATCACAATTGGTTAACAGGTTGTAGGTGTTTTTCCTCTTTCTTTTAGTTGGACAGTGGAGGTGTGCTGTCTCTTCTGGATGAACAGCGGGGCACACAAGGCCACACAACCCAGACTTCATGCCTCAGGTGCCCGAAGTTCTACAGTTTCGTCTTCGGCCTGGCGGTTCTCTTCCTCGTCATGGCTTCATACATCCTGAGCAGTGAGACCAAGGACTTTTTCATCTTTCCATCCCCTCATCACACAACTAAAGCAGGAGCCTTGCCGTTTAACTTCTCAGATGAAGATACAACGCACCTCGTGCAGACTGTCCAACGGATCCTTTCGAACGTGGAGTACAGAGAACGCAGGTCACCAGATTTGGAGCTGCTCATCCAAAGTGAAGCACATGTGAGTTAACTATAGGGTTTTGTATACTAAAAACGTTTTTTTTTTTTTTTCTCCATTCCTTCTATTGTCGCTTTGGCTTGCTTATTGGGTGCTCCAGCTTCTAACTCTATAAAGCTGCTTTGTGACAATGGACTGTTGTAAGAAGCACTATGTAAATAAATTACTAAGTATAGCTTCTATTTGTTTATTGATTATTCATTTTAGTAATTACAATGCTGCTGATCAGTGGAATAGAAATGTGTGCAATTTAGATTTTTATTTTTTTATTTTTATTATTGCATTTGTGTTGGGTGGTCGATCAAATTTCAACAGCTCTTTACTTTAAAATGAAAAAAAATCTTAATCTTTAATTTAACGTGATTGTGTCTTGGTGGTGAGCATGTTCACCTCTCAGCTCTGGGGATTCCCTGTTCGAATCCTGATCTAGGTGGAGTTTCCATGATACCCCATGTCTGCGTGGGTTTCCGCTGTATACATAAATTACTTGAACACATGTATACACTCACTGATGAAGTGAGCGCACATGCCCTCCGCAGTCGGCAGCCCTGTACAAAGTGCTTGGATACTTTGTACATAGGCACTTAAGCCATAGTCCTGGCTGAAACCGGAAAGCAAACAAGACTGGTTCGTTAACCAACAGCCTACAACTTCCCCAATATTCCACTTAAGCCTATATTTAGGACTGGGAGGGGGGGTACGTTTCAGGACAGGGCACCAATCAATCGCCGTGCACGAACTCACACACTCTAAACAGGCAATTGCAGCCAATTAAATTTTTGAACTGTTGGAGGAAACCGAAGAATCTGGAGAAAACCCAGACAGACACAGGGAGAACGTTTAAACTCTATCCAGATTGGGATTCAAACCTGGATCCCCAGCACTGAGAGGCGGACATACTAAACGCTACACCACCATGCCGCCCAGATTGAGAAAACCTTATAGCTGATGATTAAAAACCCCATTCACCTCCGGTTTCCTTTGTTTTAATGGTTGGCTCTGTTCATTTTTCTTCCTTTATTCACATTTGTATTTCTTTCTGACAACGTTCTGTATATTGTATTTTAATTAGATATTTTCACTGTTTCCACTCTGGTCAACTTATTTTTCTTTTCTTTTTTCCCCCCATGTGTTTTCTTAGCTGTTTTCTCACATTCCATCTCATTTAATTATATTTCCTTCGTCCTTATTTCTTTTTCCTACAAGATTTCCTTTTTTTCTGGTTTAGTTATCTGCGTAATTTAATTGTGATGGACAGCTGAAGGTGAACATCTTTGCTTCAGAGTGCCAAAAGAAAAGTAGAGAAAATATCTCCCAGCATAATCAATGTCATTCCATGAAAAGAACTTTGTTGAATACAGAGAGGAATATAAAGGATAACAACGGTCCCGGAGCCCTATCTTCGACCCGGTTCAAGGCGTGTCACAATGCTAAATGCTATGTTCCATCCCGCCAACAGCTTTTTTTCACGCCTTCCGCCTGTGTCGTTTAAATAGCAACGTTGCTTGTGTATATATCTAACCCGATGGTTGTGGCCGTCCCGTGTTCAGGAAAACATCCTAGACAGACGTCAACATTCAGACGTTCATCGCTATCGCAAGGGCACATCAACAAAACAGGCGCGTGCTGAATGGAACTGAACGCTATTAAATATCACTGCGTTTGTACAGAGAATGTATATACTGTGTGTTCTCAGTATTGTGTAGTCCTCATTGACCAGCTCATTGAGTCCAACAAGCTGTACCGCTAAAATAGCAACCTGCCAAAGTCAGAGTGCCACCTGGTTCTTAAAGGAAACAGCAAATGACACGCTGACTTTTTTTTTTTTTTTTTTTTTTTTTTTTTTTTTTTGTTTTTCTCAAAA
>JAOUQT010313616.1:0-14768 GCA_025769995.1 Xyliphius kryptos | reverse complement strand
CCAGGAGACATGGAGGGGACCTCATCAAGAGCATGCTCAAGTGTTGTAGGGAGGTCATACAGGCAGGTGGAGGCCACACACACTACTAAGCCCTTATTTTAACTTGTTTTGAGGATTTCCACTGAAGTCATTTGATTTTCTACTAATCATTTTATGCTATTTGTTTCTCAACGCATTCCACTATCTGCTAAATAAAAATTTTCAACTGAAATATTTTATTCAATGAGATCAGGAATTTTAGATTTTAGTGTTCTCATATATTTTTTTGAGGAGTGTATATATGCTCTGTCTGCTTCCTTTTATAAAGTTTTCTTTGGTCTCACCATTTCCAGACATGCATTTCCTTATTATTGTTTTCTAGGTTACAAATTTTCCTGCATATGCTTTCAGAATAAGTTTTATGGCCCCAGTAGCAATAAATAAGTGTACAGTGACCTAGTGATTCAACCAATCAGATTTTGAGTTCCCCATATCAGAGCCTTCTGACAGGTGTATTATTGTATTATTTTATGATATTAGCCATAATGGTGGCAAGGTTGCCACATATTGTGTTTGTGTGTGTGGCTGTGTGATTGAGTGTGCTTAGCGATAGGTTGGCGCCCTGTTCTGGCTGTAACTGCCCAGTTCCTGAGATGTTCTCCCCTGAATGAGGAATTGGGCATGGGGAAGCCGGACCACAACCCACGTAAAGAATTAAGTGGAAGATAATGAATAAATGAATAAATATTAGCAATGGTTATTAGTTAGCATGTTGCTAATGTTATAAAATTTATTTAGTGAACTCTCTAGTTTATAAACTTAATACAGTACGTTACCTCCTGGTTTGAAGTCAAATTAGTAGTTTTAATTCCAGATCCTCATGCAGCCTGCATTGTTTTTGTATAGGGTCATGTGTTGCAGGGGTTGTAGGTCTAACAATGCCCAGATACTGCCTTTTTGGTGACACAGTCAACACCGCCTCTCGTATGGAATCTACGGGACTGCGTGAGTTATTTTCTTCTAGTAGTCTTTATATGACGCTCCAGTAAACATTCAGCTTAAGGTTTGTGGAATGGATATGCAAAATAAGATGTCCCTGTCTGACTGGATTGTCTTACAGCTTATAGAATTCATGTGAATATGAGCACTGTGAAGATTCTGCGCTCATTAAACGAGGGCTACCAGATCGAAATCAGAGGGAAAACCGAGCTGAAGGTACACATTGAGCACTGTAATATTGACGCATCACAATATCAGCAAACACAGACTGCCAAAGGGTTGAGGGTTTGACTTAAATTTCAAAAGCAGTTTAGTTCTTTTCCTGTATGAAGTCTGCATGTTGTTCACTTGTCTGTGGAACGTTCCTCTTATGATTTAAAGACATGCAATTCAATTATTGAAGATACAATAGTCAATAGTTTGTGACTACCCTGCGGCGAATAGTCCACATGTTCAGAGTTTCTCAGAGTTGTATAATCATAGTGCATTTAAAAAAAGAACACATTTAAACCCAACGAGTTAGATTCAGAACATGATCAATCTTCTTGCTATTTTTTTGGGTTGTTCCCATTAGGACCACATCAGGACAATCTACAGATTAGATTTGGCTACAGTTTTACACCAGATGATTATTCCACCACTCCTTATCTTTATCTGACTCGAGACCAACACCAGTACATACACTGTACTGCCAAAAGTATTTGCTCACCCATCCAAATGATCAGAATCAGTTCCAATCTCTTCCATGGCCACAGGTGTATAAAATCAAGCACCTATGCACACTGTTTTTACCAACATTTGTGAAGGAACGGGTTGCTCTCAGGAGCTTAGTGAATTCTAGTGTGGAACTCTAATAGGATGCCACTCGTGCAAGAAATCCAGTTGTAAAATTTCCTCGCTCCTAAACATTCCACAGTTAACTGTCAGCTGTATTATTACAAAATGGAAGTGTTTGAGAATGACAGCAACTTAGCCACTAAGTAGTAGGCCACTTAAACTGACGGAGCTAGCAGTTCCTCTTCCAACATGACTGTGCACCTGTGCACAAAGCAAGATCCATAAAGACATGGATGACAGAGTCTGGTGTGGATGAACTTAACTGGCCTTAACGATAGACGATAGAGTCCTGACCTTAACGATAGAACATCTTTGGGATAAATTAGACTGGAGACTGAGAGCCAGACCGTCTTGTCTTGACATCAGTTTGTGACCTCACAAATGTGTTTTGGGTTAATGGACAAAAATGTATATACAAAAATACACTCCTAAACTTTGTGGAAAGTCTTTCCAGAAAAGTTAAAGCTGATCTAGCTGCATATTGAACCCTATGGATTAATAGTGGGATGTCACTTAGGTTCATATGAAAGTCAAGGCAGGTGAGCAAGTACTTTTGGCAATATTGTGTACATACACCTCTAACAGCTTAGACCATTACAGACCTTCACATTACCAGAATGTCTCTGACATTCACACATACACTGTCCCTAGTCCCTCATGATGTGAGACAGAAGAATTCCCTGCTGCCTAATTTAACGTGTGGTTATGGATCTATTTTTTTTCTGTGCAATTTAATTTCTAAACTTAAGAAATTAAATGTTTTAGCTCTTCATCTTGTTTAGTATCTGTCCACCATCTCCACCCAACGCCTCCATGTCAGCATGGACAGTTCAGTTGTTGCTGCTGCAGTTCAGTTGGTGAATCTGTAACTTACTGACTTAATTGTGTTGTTGTTTCTCATGTTATTCACTTCTGATACAAATGTCTAAAAAATTACTAAATATAAATGTAACCAATTCTTGATGCTTTTAGGGTAAAGGTGTTGAGGAAACGTACTGGCTGGTTGGGAAATCTGACTTCACAAAGCCTCTTCCAAAGCCTCCTGAGATTAAATCTGGGTAAGACGATAAAGAGAAATAAATACCTGTGTTCCAGAGACTGTGCTGTGACTCAAATCTGAGGTTCTGCATTAATATGACTCACACATGATTTTTAATGTCTGTGAGAATATGCCAAATACCATCCTCCAAATTAGAAGTGAATGTGCTTTATTTGTTGCCCTAAATCTGGCCATGTGACTTAAATGAGGTGAATAAATGTTAACCATCCAGAAAGTCCAATATGATCAGAACAGAACATCAGCAAAACAGAGTGATGTAACTTGTCATCTTCAGAACAGGATGACCCAGGTTTCTCTTCATATGCCTAAATGAGGGTGTTGGTTTTTTTGCACCAGGGACAACCATGGCTTAACCCCAGAAGATGTTGCTGAGTACAAGAAAAAGAAAGCTGAGAAAAAGGCATAAAGCAAGGAGGTAGAACCTTGCATGCTGTGTGAACCCTGGTGTTGTTAGGGGCTCTGTGATTGTGTTGTGAGGTGTCTGTTTTTGTAGTTGTGCTGTTGTGCTCTCTACATTATCTCAGTGGAATTTACTGCATGCTTCAAGACACAATGCACAACCATTTGTATTAAATTTGCAGTTGTGTTGTTTACTCACCTTGAATTTTTGCTCTTACATTTTTTAGGGATAACTGGCAAGAAATGGTGACGGATGAGATCAAGGCCATTTTCCGGAAAGCAAACAGACAAGTGGACAAGCCGAAAATCTGAAGGTTGGAAAATGCACAGCTAGATAAAGATGAGTACAATGAACATCAACAGCCGCATGGCAAAGGCGATGAGGTGTGTGTGTGTGTGTGTGTGTGTATGTGTGTGTGTGTGTGTGTGTGTGTGTCCATATCCCTCTCAGATTGCTGCAGCTTACAGAGACTTCTTTAATAGGATTGACCAATGTCTGTAATCTGCCTCTGACCAGCACAGCAGAATGAGTGGTGCTCTAATAAAATGGAAGCTGATCAGTGAGAGTGTTTCTGCTAAGTGTGCACTGTGTACAGGCCATGTGTTTTAGCCACCGAGTGGCGCCGTTCTCATTTTCACTCAGGTTATTGTTCATGGTTATATGATTTGTGACATCACTGACATTTTTTGTCCACCTTAAATGCTGGGACCTAAGAATCAGACTGACCAAAACTTTAATATTTAAAATCTGCTCCTAATTTAGACGAAACATTTCTCAAATCTGTAGTTAAAGAACAAGAAAACTGGGACCTATCCCAGTGCTTATAATGCAAAAGGCAGGAAAGCATTCTGGACAGGCTGCCAGTGTAACAGGTTAACAAAATCACACAGAAATTAGCGAATATGCAAACTTAAAATTTGTTTGCCTTAATCAGGAATCAAACGCAGGACCTTTTACTATAATGCAAAAGAACTAACCATGTTCAACCATGATCATCATCATTATTTATCAATTGCCTTACAGCCATTTGGTATCAATATTCCACAAAATAAAAAATGGCAATTTGTTCTGTAATAATTCAATAGATGTTTAAACAGAAATTAAATGTTAGATATTTATTATGTGTTTTTTTTTTTGTTTGTTTTTTTTATAAAATGCAGTTTTATGTAATTTGTCTCAAACGTGTTAAGTTCGTCTAAAGGCTGTGTGTTTGGGATTTAGCTAACTAACAACTAACTAACATTTGATGCTGCCAATCATTGAAAAGAATAAATAGTTATTGATTAATAAGTAAAACACAATGCTGAATAAGTATAAAATGTCTAATTAGGGATGAAACTGAAGCAGCGTATGGGGTTGTTTTATATCAGGGTTGTTCAATATAATATAATTGCTGAAGAGTTTCTTTATGATATTACATCATAATCTACCGATCATGAACACCTTATAGTGCAGTACTGCCACCCGCTGGTCATCAGTCAGTATGGATTTAAAGTTAACTGCTCTATCATTTATAACAGACTAAATATTTGAACATGCTTCTTCACTCCACATGCTCTGTACTTGTCTTACTCTGACCAACAGCAGCTTTATCTTAGTGGAACTAAAAATTAAATTCAATAAAAATTCAGTTTCTCAATTCAGTCAAGCATCATTAAAACACCTTGGAGTTGCAATTATCACAAATGATTGCCAGCAGAGAAACGCACATTTAAAATTACAAAAAAAAAAAAAAAACATTTTAGAAGGTAAAGTTTTTTACCCTCCCACTGAATAAAATTTTGTTGATTGGTTACCGGGTTGATAAATTGTGTCATGTAGAACATTGAAAAAGCATGATATAAAGTTTTATTGATTATAACAATAAATAATCAATTTAATTAAAAATAACTTTATATATGTGGTTATATGGATTTAAATCTTAATACCATTATGAGTTTTAAATCAAATTATACTATTGTACAAACAGTAAAAATAGGAAAAATGGGTTTGTGGACCAAATTCTGAGCTGCTAATTTTCCCACACATTGATTATTCTATTGTATCTATATAATAATGAACATAAGGCTTTGAACTATTAAAGCAATAAGGCAAGTGCATTATGGTGAATAAATCACAAAGAAAAGGTGTTATTACGCACAAATAGTGTCGTTACCCCTTTTCCCATGATTTATTTACATTAATTTAAAGTAATGCCCAACCTCGAGTGCCTTATTGCTTTTATAAAATGGTTACCAACGCACTATAATAAGAAAACAAGGTTTGGTTCATAAATGCGTTGGCTGAAAGCAAAAGATTTTCGTTTTTTTTAACAATTAAATGCTGCCATATAGTGGCCAAATTACTGAACACAGTTTATGAAAAAGTTCAGGAGGACACTACATTATGTATTGCGCATTTATACGACTGTGAAGCGGTTAGAGGTGTGGTTCATTGTGAATAATGTCGGGGCTAAACAAGCGGCTCAGCCAATCAGATTTAAGGACCGGAACTACCGTTTTATAATAAAACAATAAGGCACGAGAGGGCGTGCATTATTGTAAATAAACCGCGAAATAGAGATGTTATTAGGCACTACGCGCAAGCGGTTAAGCGGCTCACATTTTAGGACTATTTTATAATCACATTTACAAATCTTGTCTGGTTCATGTGTGGTGATAAAAAGGTTCACATGAATGCTGCTGCAGAACTACACAAATTTAAAAGAGCCACTTTTGTTACACCTGTAATGTTCATTACTCAACCACTAGATGCTATTATCAGGCTTTCTTTTAACACAAAATCTATTCAATATTTTCAATATTCTTTGTGTTTTAGGATCACAGTTTAATAGGTGGACAAGAAAACCCCCTTAATACTTTTCTACAGGACTCGATTCATTCTCAGACTTTTAAAAACATTGTTTTATTTAATTGCAAAAACAATTTATCCATTTATCCATCCATTATCTTCCGCTAATTCCTTGACTAGGGTCATGGTGGGGCTCCCCATGCCCATCCAGGGTCGAACACCTCGTCTGCCCGGCAGATAAACCCAGGACAGGGCGTCAATCTATCGCTGGGCACACACTCACTCACACATACAACCACACACTATACGGGGCAATTTAGAGCATTTAGTGTACCTGGAATCCATGTTTTTTGGACTGTGGGAGGAAACTGGAGAAAACACACACAGACATGAGGAGAACATGGAAACTACACCCAGATCGGGATTTGAACCAGAAATCCCCAGCGCTGAGAGGAGAACATGCTAAACACGAAGTCACCGTGCTCATCTCAATCGGGGTGTAAATAACTAATAATCATTGTGAAGTTTACTAAAATCATACATAGATAAAATTTAATTCAGTACAGGCTCATCAGTATGACTGATAACAGCAAACTGAAAGATAAAGATTAAGGGGGGGGGGTCATTATGCACTGTCATAAATAAAAATGTAACACAATATAATTTGGAAGAAACAAATATAGGGCTCTTATATGAAGACGGTTCTTATGTCATTCTGGGGATTCAGCATTAAGTTGTAACAGAAACCAAAGCCTTCATTAAGAACATGATGGGGGAGGGTGTCATTAATTTTATTTTCTGATGATTTTTGGTCTTTTTCCACATTATCATGTCAGTCTAAAGTCTTCTATTCTTTCTACATTCCTGTACAGAATCCTGTTCTATTGTTAGTGGGACCCTGCCTTTCTGAGAAAACAAGAATGCCCCTATTGTCTGAAACCACATTCCACTCCAAGGTATAAGACCCACTGTGATCATGTCTGGCTGAACGCTGTGTTTTATACTGACCCGAGACATGTAATTATTGTTGACGGTCTGCAGATGGATTTTATATAACATTGTTCTACACAGCAAAAATTATTATGATTTAGAAAACGGTCTTTAAATCTGATTGGCTGAGCCATTTGTCTAGCCGTGGCATTATTTACAACAACTCACACCTCTGACGCTTCACATTCGTAAAATGGGTAATATAAGATAAACTGTTTTTCCGAAGCGTTTCATAATCTATTATTTGTAATTAGGCCACTAGATGGCAGTAATTGATCGTAAAAAAAAAAAAACAACGAAAATCTTTTACTTGCATCCCGGGTTGTTTGAAAAAATTGACTGGATTATGTCGCCGAAAGCGAGTTTGTTAGCGATTTTGTTTTCAGCCAACGCATTTATGAATCAAACCTTTTTTGTATTCTATTGTGTTGGTAACCGTTTTATCAAAGCAATAAGGCACTCAAGGTTGTGCATTATTATAAATAATCCACTGGAAAGAGGTGAAACACCTTTAATAGCAACTCTTTCCAGTGG
This sequence comes from Xyliphius kryptos, assembly GCA_025769995.1. Classification (NCBI taxonomy): domain Eukaryota; kingdom Metazoa; phylum Chordata; class Actinopteri; order Siluriformes; family Aspredinidae; genus Xyliphius; species Xyliphius kryptos. The sequence goes on along the minus strand of JAOUQT010313616.1, from coordinate 7,179 downwards.
ATCATTCACAATAATTCACAATTATTGCTTTATCATAAAACAGGTTGTCATTAGAACCAATTTAAGAAGAGAGCAGCTGTGCTCAAGGCATGTCTAAAGTCTGGCCCGGGGGCTATCTACGGCCAGAGACTTCACTCTTATAATGTGTTATTTTTGTCTCGTCAGAAATAAATTATTAAGAAAATGTAATGTTATTCGCCTTTACCACATGATGGCTGCTTCATTCAAATACTTTCTGCCTGTGTGTCTACTCAGAGGTATAAGAGTGGCTTTTGATTATTTATTTATTTATTTATTTATTTATTTATCATCATACAGCATAAATGCACTGCAAAAAAAGCTATGTAAAAAATAAACACATATCAAGAAAAATGTACATATTGAGTAAATTTATCTTGTTACGATTTCTTAAACTAAAAAGCTACATTATTTATCTTACTTAAGAGTTAATTGAATTCAAAAACAAGATTTTGCAGTGTGCATCTGCACAACTACTGTTTTTTTTTAAACAGAGGAGCTACTTGATCTTAAATTTCATTCATTCATAATCTTAGTCCTCTACAAAGGTCACAGTGGGGTTCCCCGTGCTCATCCAGGGAAAAAAGGTCTCGGGCGCTCGCCAGACACACCCAGGACAGGGCGCCAGTACATTACTGGACCTTAAATTTGAATTATTTAAATTTAAGGAATTCTATAAAATTTGCTCAATGTCATCTGACTCTCCAGATATGGACGAATGGTGCTTTTAGAGTTTTTACACCTAAGTGGTTTATATACGGTTACATTGCATCTTAAAAATAAATGTAATTTGGACAATGAACAGTATTATAGCCATTTTATTGAAGTTTTATGACAGTGTGTATATTTATATAGTGTTAAAATGAAAAAAGTCAGAAGGAACTATTTGCCCCTGGCATCTTCACTTTGGCTCTTTTTGCAAAATGTTTGGAGACCCTTGTTGTGCTCCATTTGATGTGAGGTTTAATGGAGTTTCTGAATCAGGCTGACAATCAGCAGACAAATTCGCATTGATAGAAAAGGTTTACAGAAGTAATTTGATTTTTCCATCAACAAAAAGAATTACACAAATACAGTGACATGAGAAAGAACAAAGCCTGAGTTAGGTTACCCTTCATCCCCACGGTGTGTTTAAAAACCATGAGTGTATGAGTAAAGATGATCTTGTTTGCAGTTTCAGGACACAATGCTCTTTTAAGATTTTAAAACAATTTATTTTTAAAAAAATGAACATTGTGAAGTTTATTCAACATAAAACCACAAATGAGCTCGTGACGCATTTTAATAGTTCAGGATGACAACAGTGCAGAGGGCAAGGTAACAAAACAGCGTTTGAAGAACATTTTTTGCATAAATCCTTTTTTCTTTAAACATTAAAGATAAGTTAAGGAACCCATACAGGCCTCACATTAACGCTGGGAACGAGAGGAACATACATGTTCTAATAAATACAACAGTCTAACTGACCACCACCAACACTTGAGCATACTTAATATAAGTACGAGGCCTTTCCTGATGGACAAGTTACAGCTTTCTGAAGGCACATGGTTCGGTTGATGATGAGCCTGTGGATCAGTTGGTATTTAATCTCTCGAATGGAATTCCTTTCTAAGGTGTAACATCAATGCTATTTCTGATTTTAAACACACCTGCTCCTCTGGGTCTTTGGTTACACTACGTCCAAAAGCATCGGTCCACATTTGAGGGAAGAATCATAACAAAACACAAAACATGGCATTTTTTCCTAAATCCAAAGCAAAACAGTTACACATTTAAGTTACAAAGTTAAAATCACTAAACCAACCAGCAGCTGCAGGCTACAGCTCATCTCTCATTTTGTCACCCTTGGGTTTAACTAGTCTACCAATGTACAGAATGGAGCTGGTCTGGTTGTCCTTCACCACGAAGATGAACGGGTGATCAGCGTAAAACAGCTTGGGATTTCTGAGCTTATCTGAACCGAAGATGCTGGCGTCAAACGGGTTCCCCTCGGTGTCCCACTCCCAGGCAGATGCATGGAACATGTTGGAGAGGTAAAGATCTTTTTTGCCAGAGATGTTGGACAAATCCGCTTTGGACTTATCCACAGCCTCAGTCAAGCCGAGTTCTCCCAGATGTTTCTGAAACAAAGCAAACATGCAGTCAGTAACATTCAGAACTGTGATTTCTGTGGTTTAATAAAAATCTGATTAGCTCATGATGTCTACCTGCAGGTCATGGCTGACTTCCACACTGACTTTTGGTAGAGAAATGGCAACGGCCTTGTTCTCAAGCTTGCTTAGCCAGGTCTTGAGCTGCTCATGGCTCAGAAGCTTCTCCAGCCGCTCCAGAGGTTCCACATGGTAGGGCATGATGAAAATCACACTGGACTTCTTGTGAGCCAGAGGCATTTCGAGAATATAAAGCCTGTTCTCAGTGTCCTCGTAGAAGTCGTACAAGCCTGTAAGGATGCAGGTAGAATCAGGTGTTGCTTATGAAAGGAAGTTCTTTAACTTTCATGTCTTGTTTATTGACCTCACCTGTACGGTGCATCATTGGAACTGATACAGTGTAGGATCGGGTCACAAGAAATACACGGTTGTCCACCATCTTGTGGTGAAACTTCTCGTCCCAGTGAGCTGTGAGAACAAAAATTTACATCATGCATATGAATTAAGGTTCAATAAACCACACCTTGTTTTTATTTTTACAGCTCAAGTACAATTAAAATAGAAATTTATAGATACTGTATTTAACCAAAGGAAAATTATTTTTGAAAGAATTGGGTATAACAAAAATGAGAAATGGTGGTACAACACTAACAGAGAGGCAGCCACTCATGACTGAATTACATTTGTTAGGTATAACGGAATGCTTACGTTTAAAGAACATGGCATTGATGATCAGAGCTCCGTCTGTGTTCTTCACGTCCTTGGTCACCTCTGGAAGCTTGCCATCGGTGGAATTGGCGGCCCATTCGTTGATGGACTTTATGGCACTTCTCTTGTCTCTGAAGTTGATTTTGGAATGATCATACTTGTAGTGCTTCTTACTGGTCTTCACAAAGTCATCAGTAAAGGAGACAGAACTGGGGCCATAAAGACGGTTGTTGATCTTCCAAGTGACATTGCGGACCACAGGGTTGCTGACCTCATCCAAGAGCTCAGACAGACCTGTGTGCAGATGTTCGTCTTTCAGGGTATCAGCCTTCAGCACTGTCTTAACCTGTGAGGCAGTGGTGGACTTTCCACCGAGTGCCACAAGACCCAGGGAGGAGGCCACGACAACAGGGGATATCAGGATGTTTTCCTGGTCCTTCTCCTTAGCCAGGTTCTGGTACAGATTGAAGGCAAGCTGGGAGCTTGTTTCAGCGAGTGAATTTGCATGGCTGCTCAACTTCTTCTCTTTGGCTGATGAGGTCACTGCTAGGAGGCACAAAGCGACGAGGTTGATCACCCACATTTCTGCTTCGTCTCTGAATAAAATAGGAAGTCTGCATGGAGAGAAATAAGGAGAATTATTAACAACTGGAGCATGAAGTTATTAAAATTTGTGATAATGGATTTGTCAGTGCTGTTGGCCTGGCTTTCTTTCTTTTGTTTCAGTTCAACCTGATTATGTCGCTTATGTTTTTCTTTATGGACAGAATAGCTTTAAGGTAGAAAATTAGGTTGATTTTTAATCTACACCATGTGATCTACATAAATCAGAAAGCAGAGACGAGCTGAATGGAAGAAAGTCTTTTCACATGTTTACTTTTGCAGGACTGGAACGTATCAGCTCATTCCTGCAGATCTAGGAATGTTAATTCCTTTAGAGGTCTTATATGAGACATAACAATAGCATGAGCCAGCATGTTTCTGCCACACACGAAAGGAACAAAAGTACAGCCTGAGGCTACAGCTGGAGACAAGATTTATCAGTGTTTCTTTTGTTTACTTTCATCTTTCGCTGAATGTTTTTTACCCATCGACTGTAAGGTTTTCATAGTGAAGTCAAGAATTTCAATTTTCATTCTGAAAAACAAGAGGTGCATGTTGGTAATCTACAGAACATATACAGATTATAGTCATACAACAGGATCAACTGATTTCTGATCAGTCATTTTGATCTTGAGGTTTCATTCTTATTGTTTTCCACCCAAAGTGTTTCATGCAAACTCAGACTCGGCTCAAAATTTCATGCACAAACAGGAAAGGAAGTGTTGGCTCTTTTCTATTGGCCAAAGAGTCTGAAGAAGGGGGAAAACTTTTGACCAATCAAAAGATGCCATGGTGGAACAATCACAGTGTTCCATAGAGAGAAGCCTCTGATTTCAGTGGCTGCCAAACCACACCCTGTATTGAATGTCTGAGTTTATGAATTCATTCCAGCTGGATTAGTATGTCAGGCTGAGAAATGTGTACACTGTTGAATTTGTGGAACAAGTCAGTTGCAAATCTGGAGTTTTTTGACAAAAAAAAGACATGCATGAACATCATCTGCCTCATTTTTGGGCAGTGGGTTGAATCCTGCTGTCCTCTAAAATGTAAAGCTACTAAGGTTAACATCTCATTTAATGGGTGTAATTTAAAGATGTAAATCAGATAAAATGATAGCATGCACACGTTTTTAAAGAAAGCAGGTCATCTTCAGATAAGGTAAGTACAGTGTGGTGCATAATCTACAGAGAGTAAGGTATAAGGTTAGATGATCCAGATCCAGGTCATGCATCTAAGCAGGCAGAAGAATCATCCCCGTACAGATGTTGACCCAGGCCAGTCCTTACCTTCCACAGCTTCTGGACTTTTGGACTTCTGGGCTGCTCTCGCTCCTTGTCTCCGGCGCCGACGTGTTGCAAACCCCTCGATTTTGGTGGAATATATACTGCTTGGGAAGAAAGTTCTAGAAGTTAGAGGGGGGAATATTCAAATGAGGCTGTGTTTTTCTTTGGGATACTTGAGCAAAAGCCCTCCCCCTGAATCGAGTGACCACAGTTCGAAAGACTGCAAGGTCCTAACGCCTCTTTTGATTTTCAAACATCCTGCAGATGTTGTTCATGAGGAATTTGCATTAAAATAAGCAGGAAATTTGTGTTTCTCAGTGAAACAGTTATATTTTAGTTTTTAAGCTTAAAACTTGAACGTGTGAAAACCTTAAATCTCCAGACCCCCTACTGGTTTTTAAATGTACCCATCAGAACTTTTTGCACTTTTTCTTGGTTTTCCTGAAGCCACACCATCTGCATGTTGTTGTTGTTATTATTATTATTACTAGTATTATTATTAGTATATTATTATTATTTTAATCTGTATAGTCTGGATGGTGGACAGTCATGTAATTCAGGATGTTTCTATATTCAAGCTTAGGCTTGCACTCCCAAACTTCTCCATCCCCCAGTGCCACGTTGCACAAAAAGGTTTCAGGCGTCCACAGCTGTGGGTGGGGGTGCACCGAAAAACTCACATTAAATCCTGTCACACAACAACCTTGTAATTTTTAGATATACTTTAGAAGCTTTGTAGTTTGATGGTGTGTAATTTTCTGACTTTCCTAATCACACTGCACCGTCAGACAGTTTGGTAAAGATATTTATAATGAGAGTCAGCATTACGTTAAATTTTTAAAACTTTATTTAGGATTTCAGCAGTCAGATTAAAAGAGCAGTTGGTATATATGACTACACTGTAATCATAGAGCCTAACTTTATCGTTCACTTTACTTTTTAACAATTCTTTATTCCTGTATTTCATTCCAATACCTGAGACGTGCTGTGAAGAGATGTTATGTCTACCAGTATGAAAGCAGCATGTTTATCTCAAAATGGCTGATATAAAATTCTGCTGTCTCCACTAAAGTTTGCATTACACAAACGGGAGCAATAAAACCCTGCAGCAGAATAAACAACCTTTTGTTGCTCTTGCCTTCACACACTGGCTGAGCAGTCGGCACCTCTCGACCCCCACAAGAAGCCACGTCAGTGAGATTCTCCCCCGAGTGCTGCAGGACCCAAAGTCCTCTCTACTTTAGCAGCCCAGATTTCAGAGAAGATGCTGGAAACTCAAGCAAAATGTAACTTCCATCTGGATTGCATCATCCGTCCCAACAGAATCTTTTGCCTCAAACCAGAAACTGTAGTCCGTCCCATATCGGATTCACCACACATAGCTTCCACAGAAGCAGAACATTAGGTTAATTCTAGTGTGCAAAGTTATTTTAGTTTTTATAAAATACATTTAAATCATGCTTTTATTACAAAACATAATTCTTTTGGATTGAATGATCTTTAAATAGACTGAATGTTTAGGTTTTGTCCTTATTTCTTCTTTTCTTTTTTCTTTTTTTACTCGTTCGAGGGAGCAAAATATCATTCATTGTTTTGTTTAGCTCATCTTTCGCTCATTAAATCTGTAAACAAGTATCTGGTTGAAGCTACACAGTGGTTTTTGCCAAACCATATGCATCTGTAGAGCTTTAAAACAGCAGCAGAGCCACATGTAACTGTCTAAAGAAAAAAAAAGCTGCTCTACGTGTGCGGTGGAGAGAATTTTGTAAAAAGAGCAGTAAGTGCAGAGTAGCCGTGCACAAAATGATGTAAGATGTAAGCAACATTATAGCACATTATCTGATGATGTAACTCTGCTGCTGCATTTCAATATTTAAGTTTTGGATTTTAACTGTTCTGGTTGTGGATCAGCTCCTGCCACACACATGTGGCACACAATAAGCCATTGTTTGAGTCAGATGTTTATTAAGTTGATGGAAATACTGTTTGGTTTAGGTGAGAGGTGGCACTCGGTTGATTGTGAAGGGGCAGGGCAGGATGCAAAGCTCACACCACAGAGGTAACAGAGTGAGAATTAGACCAATCCATAACCATCTGTGGTACATGCTTGATGCAAGTTAGTATAGTAAGGTTTTCCACAGAAAATAAAACAATGTAACATTCATTCATTCATTATCTTCCGCTTATTCCTCTATGAGGGTCACGAGGGGGGTTTCCCATGCCCATCCAGGGGAGAACATCTCGGTCGCTGGGAAGATACACCCAGGACAGGACGCCAATCCATCGCTGGGCACACACTCACACTCACACCCACACACTCATACACACACTATACAGGGGAATTTAGAGCACTCAATTTACCTTGCATCCATGTTTTTGGGATGTGGGAGGAAACCGGAGAACCCGGAGGAAACCCA
>JAOUQT010313607.1:0-14769 GCA_025769995.1 Xyliphius kryptos | reverse complement strand
TGATGCCCATAGCAGCCAGAGATGCAGATGTGTTCTTTGCAGCATGAGACGCTGCATTATCAGCATGAACATCATCTCGCTGCAGAACACACGCTTCTTCTTCTTCTGGAACCATGACAGGAAGTGCTGTTTGAGGGACTCCACATACATTAGGGAAGTCAGTTTTCATGGGGAGAGAGATTGTCCGCCCCTTTCATTGGCAGTTTGTTCCAAAACCTTCCAGTTGTCCTCTTATAGTTGATGCCTGGAAAATTACAATGACTGCAATTCATACAGGTACTTTTGGAAAATCGGAGAACATGTTATTTGCGTAATACTCTGTATATTCATTCCATATGTTCATTTCAGATTTTTAATTGTCTCAAACTTCACTCTATAATAATAGGTTCATTCAGTTAATATGAACTTCAGACATCAAGCATTCAAAAACTACCGCGTTACAACTTTCATTAATCAGAGTTCTCCACTGAAGCGCAGCACAGGCATTTCCGTAAGTTCCGCTAGTAGCCTATATACTACACAGTGTTATGCTTGCACGTGACCCCCTACAAACCATATCCTACCTTGGGAGGCATGTTTCGCTCCATGAGCGTATGCACCCTACACTAAACAAATAAATGAAACGATGTTGTATCAGAAGCAGTACCGCCTGAGGGACAACCGCTAGGAGCACATATTTCTATTCTTTAACCAGTAAGTATAGGCTTTAAAACAGGACTGATTTGGATAATGACTGAAATAATGTCTTCTAGTTATGTTGGTTTCAGCACCACGGACAGCACCGCTGCTCTGGAGTCACATAGACCATCCTTGCGGATCTTTTTGAACGTATCCCTGTACATATGCATCAAGACCGATGAGTGACGCCTCGCTGAGGACCGACAGCCAACAGAAGGTTGTGCGGCGAGTGAAATGTTGACGTGTTGCAACCTGTAAGCGTCTGGTGATTACATGAAATCAAACGGAACAGTAGCCATCAGCAGGAATGATCATTGCAATGATTGGCCTTTATTCCCAGCAGGAGCGTTTTGTAAGCGTGCTGGAATGACAGTCTTAACTCAAAGCTGCACAGCTGGAGGAGATTACAGTCATTGATTCCGGCTCGCCGGCCTGTTAGCGGCGATTGTTTTGCCGTGCGCATGCCTCTCTCTGCAGTATCGATCAGGTGCCATCGTGACACCACTAAACTTTTTAGGATAATGACCAGGATCTGCTGTAAAGGACAAAAGCAGCAACTCGTTGATAATTCACACTTAACTGCCGACATTTTCAAGTGGGCGTCAAGTATGTGTAGAAAGGGGGAGGGGCTTTTAGTTAACAAACTGATTTTTGGTCTGCAGGGCGCCTCTGAATTTCCACACAAGCTTATTTGGCCGGATTTAAGAGGATTTGTTTCCCTTTATTTGTAAATAAAGCTCATCTCACTATGCTGCACTATGGTGGAGAACCTGATAACAACCTGAACGTTAAAACGCAATTGTTTTTGAATGCGTGGTGGTTCCCCATGCCCATTCAGGGGAGAACGTCACTGGCGCAGGACAGGGCGCCAATCCATCGCTGGGTACACACACACACACACACACACACTATACAGGGCAATTTGGAGCATTCAATTTATCTTGAATCCGTGTTTCTGGAATGGGGAACGAAACCAAAGAACCCCACGCAGACATGGGGAGAACATGGAAACTCCACCCAGATTGGGATTCGAACTAGGAATCCCAAGCGCTTAGAGTCGAATGTGCTTTTCATTAAGGACGAGTTTCTTAGCTTATTAATGTTTTTATCAGAACACAGGGTGGATGCCGCACTCCTGGCACAATGAGGGCTAAGGGTCTTGCTCAAGGGCCAACATTGGCATCCATAGTGGACCTGGGGTTTGAACCCAATGCCCTAACCACTGAGCTACCTCACCCTAGATCTGAATGCTGTTTGTCAGATTTATTGTGCTACTATAGGTCTATTCTAGCTGCACACCAAGAACTTTTTTAGACACGCCCCCTTCCTGCTCCAGTATCCATGTCCTCCACTTACCATATATTTACATCTAAATTTAGTAGACTCCTTTATTTAAAGCGACTTACATTTATTCCAAGGGTCAGAACTCAGGGTTGATACAGCACCCTGGATTAGTGTGGGTTAAGGGTCTTGCTCAAAGACCCACATTGGTAATTTCAGTGGACCTGGGATTTGAACCCACCACCTTCTGATTGATAGCTGAACGAGCTTCCACTGAGCTACCATACCTTATAGATGGACTTTGTAGTTTGTTTTTGTTCGTCCCCCGTTGGTGCTCTGGTCTCTGTTGGTCAGGAGCATCTCAGGGCAGGTATGATTTGGGTGGTGGATTGTTTGTCAGTTCTGCAGTGACACTGATTTGTTTCTTTAAAGACTTATTGGTTGCGGTGGATATGCTAAAATAATAGGCATCCCCCTGAGCGTTGCCGCCGTGTCGGGACGCAGAACCGTACGAGATCCTTAGTTTGGTGCGCTGAGTAACGCGTGAAGCCCATGGTGCTAATCGAGTTTAATGAGATGAACTAGAAGTATCTGCTGGCGTTGACATCATTTCCATCAGTTCTACAGCGGAGCAGAAAGAAAGACGAACTTTAAACAGATGCTGCCGCAGTATGGATTCACCACGCCGCCTAATCACTTACAGAGGGAGTTCGTTTAAAGAATCCAATGCGATCTGAGTGGGAAACATGATGCATACGGGGGGCTACGCCAAACGCTTTAATTATGGGTTTAGCAATCTATAACCGTGTGCACGTTGCTTATGTTGCAGATGCTCTGTGAGGACCGGAAACAGGACTTCAGACCCCGGGACGGGATTTATTCACAATATATTACATGCCACGTGATGGAGATGGACTCGCTGCCAACATCCTGCCGCCGCTGGAAACTCTCTCCACGCTCTGTCTCGCCTGTTCTCAAATACCTGCGCCTGAGCGTAAGCTGGACTTCCAGCAGGTACGCAAATTAACTTTATAAAACGGGTCGTTGCGGTCCTTAAATCTGATTGGCTGAGACGTTTGTCCGGCCGTGACATTATTGACAATAACACACACATCGGAGTGGTTCACATTCGTATTAGTGCGTGATCTACAATATGTTATTCTTCTGTCATTCTGTAGCGTTCTGTAATTCTGCCATTAGATGGCAGTATTTGATCGTTAGAGGAACCGGAATCCTTTTACTCAGCGATAAGCGGGTCACTAAAATCGAGGCTAGATTACATCGCAGAAGACCAGTTTATTGACGATTTTGCTTTCAGTTAATGCATTTATTAACGCAAAACTTGTTTTTTTATTTTATTATTGTGTGTTTATAGGTTAATAAGTTAATAAGGCACTCGAGGTTGTGTACCATGAGTCCGTTGTGCTTCGGACCTAATAACGACCCTTTCTGGGATTTATTCACAATAATGCCGCCTTCTCGAAACGTATTGCTTTATTGATTATCGTTTTTGCATACAACACATTTCCTTTTTGTGCCATCGTCTATTTTTCCCCCCAACATGGTACGAGACTTTTTGTACCGTGGAAGGAAACCTTAAGAAATCCCACCCAGACACCTTGACGAAGATCTAAATCTAAACATACAGAATGGATTTGATTTCAGTCACAGTTTCTGGTGATAAGAACAAATGTATTTATAAACACTGAAAGATTCAGCCCTTCCCATAATTCCCCACTCGTGATTGTTCCTTCATCGCTAATACGTTTCATTTCATTAAGATTTAATTTGCAGAAGGTGGCGGTAAATGAAAGCAGTGTTTGGGTTTTTATTAGTATCTTATAGGGTTTTGCTAAAATACATGTCTATTTTTTAGATTAATAAAGCAATTAGTGGTTAGCATGTTCGCCTCTTACCGCAGGGGATTCCCGGTTCGTAGGGTTAGGGGTTAGGGTTCAGGGTTAGGGGTTAGGTTTAGATCCAATCTGGATCCTTCAGTGTGCGCGTGGGTTTTTGCCGGATTTTCTCTCACAATCCAAAAACATGGATTCAAGGTAAATTGAGTGCTCTATATCTGTGGTATTCAACCTGTAGTCCGTGGCCCCCCAGTGGGCCGCAGATGTACTGCAAGGGGGCCGTAGGCCAAAAATTATTATTATTATTATTTATTTATTTTTTTGTACATGACATGAGCGCTAGCTAGTGGATTGGTTACTATGCTAAGCTATCTATTTGATAACTAACTAGTTAGTTAGCTACTTCAGTCTGAGTGAAGCTGTCGTCTTGTGTACACATCATGTGTAAATGGTTAAAAACGGGGTCTTTGACAACGAAACACCCCGAAGCCGGGCCATCTACAAGTGAAGCAGTCACTGTATCTCTTACTGAGAGAACGAGAAAAGTGTTAGGTGAGTGACAAAAAGTGCTTTAAGTGGTTAGTTTCTTTTGTTGTGCAATTATGCGGTCAGTTTCACAGCTCACATGGTTCATAGTTGCACTGTATTTAGTTTTAAATGGCAATGGAAAGTATTCTGGGGGGGCCGTGGAAAGCTTTGGGGTGGGCCTTGGGTTGCAAAAGGTTGGGAACCCCTGCTCTATATTGCCCCGTATAGTGTATGTGGATGTGGATGTGGATGTGTGTGTGTGCCCAGGGATGGATTGGCGCCCTGTCCTGGGTGTTTCTGCCCAATGCATTTGGGCAGATCGTCGGATTCTATTAGAGATCCCGTTTTTCCACGTTCTTTATTCACATCTCTGTATTTATTACTTTAAACTCGGTGCCACACGACCGTCCGTGTGCAATTGGACAAATGGAGCTTGTATTTAGTGCAATTTTGGATAAATGGGTGGAGGGCGCCGAGAAAAGCCCAGCCATATGGTGCCACAGTCACGGGCAAATGATCTGACAGACTGCAGCAGGTGAGTTTTATTAGCGTTTCATTAAAGGGAAGTCTGTGAGATTGTTTGATTTGCTTGTTGGGTAATTGGTCTGATGAAGCGCCTGCTCACAGACAGATCTGATGAAGGCGTTCCAGCAAACCCATTGATCCGTCTTCTGCTGCTCTGTGTTCCGGTTCCTGTCCCTGCATCCGCTCTGATGAGCGCTTCTGTGATATCTGAGCGACTAACCAGAATTTTGTGACTCGTTTAGGTTTATAAATCAATAGAAAGTCCAGTCCACTTCTCCTGTGTTCATTAAGTATCATAAAAGATAGTGAAGGTAATGTTCTGTGGCTTATGAGCTATACGTTAGGTGAGCTAATCTTCATCGTACGGTTTGTAGTCATCATATGACCCACTTTCTCCAACGTTGGGCGCCGTTAACAGTCCACGCCCTGCGTGCTCGATTCAGGTCCTGTTGTTACTTTCCTCTGTGACGTGAAGTTCAGGGTGATACAAATGCATCAGGCACAAAACTACAGGAGACAAATTATGAAATGGGAATCGTAATGACCGGTCAGTGACCCTAGGGGGAGCACCTGCCTCTCCTGCATTGAAATAACATTAACGTGCATGTGTCGACATCGCCAACGCCACACGACTGTCATTTGAATCGTGCGTGACGTGCTTCAACACATAAAGGCTGCACACTAATCATTAGTGGAGCCTCCAACGGGGGGGGGGGTAAGTGCCTCTGATTAACATCCAGTGCGGATGCCCCCCTCACCCCCTCCACATACCTATGGACTAGTATTTGATGTAGTGGCTTGTTGCGCTCTGTCACTTTAAATAAAAGCATCTGCGCAACGTAAAGGTCACTGACTTTCCTTCAGATCGTCGTTTCTGCTTTTTACATTTGAAATGTTGCCCACTTTAGAAACAGAACATCTTTTAATGGGAAAATATACAGGATGAGGGGGGGAAATCCCTAAATCCACATGGATGTAAGTCCAATAATGCTACCAATGTTGGCCCCTGGGCATGCAACCCTTGCCTCAGGGGGGGGCCTTTTCACATCAAAGATTAAAAAAGGTATTCAGCCACACCTCACAAACTTCAAATTTGGCAGAGATATATAGGATAACCTCTACAGTCATACAGATATTAAAAATTCCCAAAACTTTTCACGGTGGACCCACCTGGGGACCCAATCCAAAAAAAGGGCCCTACTCTAATTGGGCACTTCCACACATCCCACAAACTTCAAATTTGGCAGAGATGTACAGGATTGTTTCTACAGTTATAGAGAGATCAAAAAGTCCCACGGGGCCCACCAGGGGACCCAATCCAAAATGTGCCTTGCAATGATTTAACAAATGTCAGGGTCATTTTCTCAAGTGAGTCACCGTAGCAACGCACAGGTAGGCGGCTAGTTTTGAATAAATTACGGGAAAGAGTTGTTTCTAGCTCCAACCCAAAGCAGAGTATCTTATTGCTTTTATAAACACTTACAGACTCACTAAAATAACAAAAACAAGGTTTGAATCAAAAATGCGTTTATTGAAAGCAAAATTGTTAATAATCTGCTCTTCTAATCCGGTTTTCAAAGTAAACGCTGCTCGCTGAGCTACAGGTTCCTGGTTTCTCTAGAAACCAATCAAATACTGCCATCTAGTGGTCAAATAATATATATATATATAAACAGAAAGATAATGTTGAGTAGGGATGCCCAATACTTGATTGACCGATCTCTCCACATGTAATGTTTTGTGGAGACTTCCACCCGTTTATGACGCTTTACTCCCCCTGCTGGTGATTTGTGTTCATTCAGCGTTTTATATATATATATATATATATATATTAGCTCACTGTTAGCTCATGGTTCCAGCTTGTTATTATTCTCTGCTGCTGTTAAATCTTGGAAAGTATCGCCTGTAAGTTATATTTATGTTTACATTTAATTATGATATTATAGTTGTACATAAAAGTCAAGTTTTTATACATTTCATATAAATATTTATCGAACACCAAACAAAGACAAAAGAAATGTGGCACATGTTAACAGCATGTTTTAGATCAACCTACTTATGTGGTACTTCTATGTCCTCCCCGTGTCCGCTTGGGTTTCCTCCGGGTTCTTCGGTTTCCTCACACATTACAAAGACATGGATTCAAGGTACATTGACTGCTGTCCCAGCACCCAAAACGCTCTCCCCTCGATGAGCATGGGTAACCCCACCGCGATCCTTGTAGAGAAATAAAAGAAAGATAATGAATGAATGCCTTGTATTGCTAATAATATCAACATAAAGGGTTAAACAAAACTGAATCCTGGGAGATCTTGGGCCAGAAAAGAGTGGGAACCTCTGGTGTACAGTAGCACATAAACCAATCACACATTGATACGAATGTGAAGCACTCAGACGTGTGGGTTACTGTCAATAATGTCACGGCTGTCAACCAATCAGATTAAAGGAGTGGAGCTATATGATCTATACGTTTTATAACGTGTCAGTTCAGTTAGGCCTCGATGGATAAAAAACCCACGAGGTCCTGATTAAGAAATCTGACCTCAGGAATAAACCTGCCGAGTGTGATCTGTGTCATGTTTTGAGCTGTACATCAATTATTCATCGTCACGGTTACGGTTGAACCTAAAGGTCAGGGAGATTGTGGGACGGTCGGCCGGATGGTTGCGGCGTGGCGACCCTCCGTCCATAAATCCATACAGAGAGAATAGCAAGACAGGTTGATATACTGCGGTGTCAGGCAGGGCAGACAAGTGTAGCACGCAGCAGGGACGGGATAGGCCGCGGTACTGAAAGACCCAGCTAATTGCATCGTGCAATTTAAGTAAGCAGGGTTAACCGTCTCGCCGAAGCACCCCGCAGGGACAGACTTGACATTTCGGAGCCTTGAACCCTCGACCTTGTGATCTAGAGGTTCAGCAATGAGCTCGGTTTCTCTCACCCAAAATGGACAGGGGTCAGATTTTCCTGGTCATGTCGCCCTGACCCGATGATGTGGCCCTCAGAGTGATCACGTCACATTAATGCGGAGATTCATACACGCAGCGTGAAATGATCCCATTAACGTTCTGTTTGCGTTCCACACATTCCTGAGTGAGCGAAGCCTCCAGGCCTGGAACATTCTTCTGCTCTTCTTCACGGCCTCTTCTCCCAATTTCAGCAGGCTGAACGAGAGGAGGCGGAGCTCAGTGGTGGTCACTATCCCCGAACTGGACGTTTCCCCCGGCGATCTGTTTGTTTCCAACGGTGCGGAGGTTCTAAACCCGTCTGCGGGCGTAGATCAGGGTAAGGTTTTTAACATTCACAATCTGAAAACCAGAATAAACGATTTAAAGGAGCAGTGTGTGGGATTCTGGGTATTTGGGGGGGGAGGTTACACCAACATGGCAACCTTCACACAACGATATTAAAATGTTTTCAGGTGAAGAGAGTGATTTGTACAAATAGAGAACCAAAAAGATGTAATATCTTGAATTTTAATGCAGATTATTATACATCCCACACACTGCACCTCAAAACCACTGTAACACAACTGCAAATCAACAACTGTATGTCATGTAAACGGTTACAATCTCATTTTGAAATAAAAGGTCCACGGTAAACATTAAATCGTACGGTCTGGAGACGTGACCGTCAAATTTCTCATAATTTCTCCTTTTTCTCTTTAATTCCGATGTAGATACGAAGAAATCAAAGTGGCCATTTTCAAAGAGGAGCATGGTAGGTGCACTTTTACAAACACCATGAACGTGAGTTATTCTTGTGGAGATGTTCAGCTGACCCTGTTTGAACAGCTGCTTTAAGATTGGCATGTTCTCAGTTGTCTTTATTTAATTCATCCACTACAAGAATATGAGCCAAAGAACCTAAATCACTGTTCCTTACCGAACCTCGGCTTCCTGATGGTGCTCAGTTCCAGACGAATGTCTCCCAATGTAAACATCCATACATTCCTCGTTCGCTCCTCTCACTCGGCCGAGCTCGTCTCCCAAAGCACCGGCGAAAATGTAAGATCCCACACAAACACAACTGTCCAAAAGTCAACGTTCAAAACTATGTTTCTCGGCAGTGTGTGTGTTTTCAGTCAAAACATGACGTACATTCTCTGGCCACTTTAGGAGGTTCTCCTCCTCACGGTCCCAGATCCTACAAAGGGACCTTGTAGTTCTATAATTACATTCTGTAGTTTCTTTACATACTTTGCTTTACTCGGTTACCTGATGTTCAGGACCCCACAGTGTGTACAGAGCAGTACACACACACACACACACACACACACACACACACACACCGTACTCAGCTTTTCCCGTCCTGCGGTCTGTTTCAGAATAAAGGCAGGACTGCGGATGTAGAGAAATGTCTGGCGAGCATTCAGATCCAGGATTGGAGGAACACACACTTTCAGCAGTACAAGGTGAGTTTAGTAGTTGCCCCTCACTGAGAGACGCAGCCCCGCGCTCATACGCAGGACATCGTACCGCATGGATTCATCTCATACGTTCAGATGGAATATTAAATCTCTGCTTTCTCTCTCGCAGGACTCGACTCTGGAGGAGTTTGTGAAAGCTCAGCCTGAGCTGCGAGCCGAGGATGATCCCAAAGCCCTCAAGAGCCAGGAAGCCTTATGGGAACTCTTCACCAGCGAGTGTGTTTACTTCCTAGACCATCTAATGGTGCTGAAAGAGGTGGGGTATATATATATGTATCTATACACTTATATAACGACTCACTGTGGACGTTTGTGAACCTGACACTTTGATGTCTGCAGGTTTTCCTCACCACGCTGTCAGATCTGCAGATGAGAGACTGTCTGCAGGACGTCGACGCCTGGGCGCTGTTCGCCAACCTGAACGAGCTCTGCCTGGTACGATGAGCATCACGTAGGACCGAGTCGTAGCTTGACGTGAATGATGGTCAGCGTTCGATGACGCGGCGTGTCCACGTCTGTTTGCAGGTCAGCTTCGGTTTCCTGACCAGTTTGCTTCGTGCAGTTAAAGACCTGTGGACGCCTTCGGAACCCTCACCAAACGCCGATGCCACTCAGGCCCTGGTGGCGATTCTGAACAAGGTGAGGGCTGCATTCACGATCAGTACGGATTAAAGGTCAGTCAGGGTAAACAGAGCAAGTGGGTCAAAGTTCATAATCAATGATGACATCAAACAGGTATTAACATGTTATTGGTCACTTTATAGATCATCTGCTCTACAGGACACTTTACATACATACACACATTATATATATATAGTATGTGTATGTATGTAAAGTAAAAATATATGTGTATATATATTTATATATATATAGAGAGAGATAGAGAGAGAGAGAGAGAGAGAGAGAGAGAGAGAGATGACTATATGCACACTTTATTCTATACATTTTTCATTCATTCATTATCTTCCGCGTAAATCCTCTATAAGGGTCATCGTGGGGGTGTTCTCCATGCCCGTGGTGGTTAGCATGTTCACCTCTCAGCTCAATTTGGATCTCAAGTTAGGTGGAGTCCATGATTTTCTCCCACAGTCCAAAAACAGGGATTCAAGGTGAATTGGCTGCCCCCTATATTGTTTGTATTTGTGTGTGCACGCGCCAAGTGATGGATTGGCACCCTGTCCTAGGTGTATCTACCCAGCACCCAAAATATTCTCCCCTAGAAGGGCATGTGGACCCCCCCCCCCCATGTGATCCTACATGCATTCATTCTGTTCCTCTTAATCCTCTACTAGGATCATGGGGTTCCACATGAATGTTTTTGGCATTTATGTAAATAGACCAAATTGCATTTATACATTTGTTTCTTTTTCTTACTTGTACTGTTTTCTGTTATTACTAGATGTATTTGTTTAATATTGTATAACCAGCAGAATCGCCGTGCTGAGCTCTTGATAGTGTGAAAGTTGAAGGCGGTTGTGTTTGAGTGAGTGATGGTGTTTCGAGGTTATATATTTAAATGAGGGTATTATTATAGAGTGAGGTTAAACATCTGAAATGTATATGTGGAAATTATAGTGGGAGTTGGGACTACGGTGTACGGTGAGGACTTATTTAGTGTTTATAGGTATAGCTACACACCTGACTAGCTAAATACGCTGAAATGCATACATTTTTCTCACTTGTACTATTTGTATGATGTTGTTTTTAATGTGGCAGGCTTTTGGGGACAGTATCTGTCACTGTCTGCAGAAGTACTGTCTAAACTACAGCAAAGCCCTCGTCTACCTGGACAGCCTGAAGGCCCGCGAGGACTTCAGCTCCTACGTGAAGGTGTGTACTGTAAGCTGGGTGGAGCGGTACAGACGCCTCGGGGCTCGACGCTAATTCCTGTTGTGATATTTGTTTACCGAACACTGATCCCTCCCTAATAATTATCCTCTAATGAAGGTCCTTTTTTTAATCTTATAAGATGTAATTATGTTCTTGTTTTACTTTCTTTTCCTGGTTGCTTCTAAAGGGCAGATATTATATTCTTTACATTAGAATGACATCATTATTAAGTTGTGTGAGGTTTATGGACCGTATGATCTGAAACGCAAACATCAAAGCGCCAGCAAAATGAGTCTGTCTTACCCTCAGTGGTGCGAGAGGAAGGAGCAGTGCCGCAGACTGCAGCTGAAGGATCTGCTGGTGGTTCCACTCCAGAGGTTCACACGTTACCCCCTCCTCCTCAAAAACATGGCGAGTAGGAGCTGCACGGAGACGGAGGAGGACGCCCTGCAGTCCGTGGTCCAGCTTGTGGACAGGTCCATCTGTAAGTGACTCACAAAACACCAGAGGAACCGATTCCTCACGTTCATTAGAAATACAGCCACTGAATCCACAAACCGGATTCCTAAAAAATTGGGAGACTAAACACATTGTGAATAAAAACTGAATGCAGGGATGTGGGGGTGCCAAAATTAAATCTTTTATTTAGAATAGAACACAAATCACAGATCAAACGTTTAAACTGAGAGAATGGAGCATTTTAAGGGATCAATATGTCGTTTCAGAATTTCATGGCATCAATAAATCCCAAAAAACGTTTAGGACAAGGCCATTTGTTACCACCGTGTGGCGTCCCACCTTCTTACAACACTCACCAGACGTCTGTGGACGGAGGAGACCAGCTTCTCAAGTTCTCATCTCTAATTCAGACCTCTAACTGGACCTTCTTTGTGGCACCGTCCTCTTTATGATGCTCCAAATGTTCTCTATAGGTGAAAGATCTGGACTGCAGGCGGGTCATTTCAGAACCCGGATCCTTCTCCTACGTAGCCGTGATGTTTTGATTGCTGCAGAATGGGGGTCTTGCATCATCTTGTTGAAGATGCGGGGTCTTCCCTGAAAGACATGACGTCCAGATGGGAGCAGATGTTCTAGAACCTGAACATGGTTCTCTGCATTAATGGTTCCTTTTCAAACCTGCACGCTGCCCCATGCCACCAGCACCCATGCCACCCCATACCATCAGTGATGCAGCTTCTGAACGGAGCAGTGAGAACAACTTGGGTTCTACTCCTTGTCCTCTCTGGTCCGGATGACGCGGCGTCCCAGCGTTCCATAAAGAACCACAAATGGTGACTCATCTGACCTCAGAACAGTCTTCCATTTTGCCCCACTCCATTTTAAAAGACCCCCGGCCCCCCGTGCCAACGTCTGAGTTTGTGGAGCTTAGAAATGTTTGCATTTAGTTTTTATTCACAGTGTGTTTGTGTCCCAACTTTGCTGGAATCTGGTTTGTAGATCTTGTTGTCCATGTTTGAAGGTGGTTCCATGTGCAGCTTCACAATGATAAGACTTCTCCATCGAACCTTCTGAGATCCAAACGGATACTTCAGATTACAGATTCCACAGGTTCATGTTCTTACACGAGCCGACCCGCAGCGCAGCATAATTCAGCCCTATCCCAGTACAACGTCGCCGGTCCCATCCCTGCCTCACCAACAGGAACCGTGGAAGTGTTCCTGTAGACAGCGTGTTGTTGAGCAGACTGTATAATTATGGTTCCATCACCGAGAACGACAGACAGCACGCCTCTGAATGTGACAGACGTGTCGCCGAGCAACAGTTTGGTATGCGACTGACAGAAACAAACAGTTACCTGATGCAGCAACCTGTAGAACAAATTGTTGTTTCATGTGAAGCGGCGGCCATGTTCAAAAACAAAAAAGGGCGGGGCTCCTTTGTGTGTATCCCAAGATTCGGTGGGAAAAAAGGGGTGGGGCTCCGTCGTGCGTATCCCATGATTTGGCTGGGGGAGAGGGGGTGGAGCTTCAATGTGCATATCCCATGGTTTAGCAGCAAAAAAAGGGGGTGGAGCTCCGTCAGTCGTATCCCATAGCTCTGCAGAAAAAAAGGGGGTGGAGCTCCGTCATGCATGTCCCATGGTTCTGCAGGAAAAAATGAGGGTGGAGCTCCTTCATGCGTATCCCATGATTCAGCAGGGAAGAGGGGGTTGTTCATATTCAATGATTCGTCAGGAAAAAAGGGGATGGGGCTTCTTTGTATGTATCCCAAGATTTTGCAGGAAAAAAGGGGGTGGGGCTCCACGTATCCCACAGTTTGGGGATGTAGTCCCATCGGTCTCGCTCTCTTGCTCTCATATATATTTATAGATGGAGAGAGAGAAAAATCTTGTGAGGACCAAGTCTCAGTGGGGTTCTCATTCTCATCAGTGGACTCCGCCCTTCCATAACTTGGGTTTGTGGACCGTGGCGTGGCGTGGCGTAACGGCGGTTGCGTCAGGCGAGGGGGTCATCCTTTTCGGCAGTTCTGAGGGGGTCACTGCGATACAGAGAATAAACGTTAACCTGCAGAGTACGCAGCTAAAGAGAGCGCCCCCACACTGTGAGGTGGTGACGAGCTGCAACTGCAGCAGTACCCACAATTCCTGCAGTTCTGATTGCTGAGTGTGGCTACCTAAATGAAACGTTCAGGGTGTCTGAATACTTTTGGTCAGGATGCTGAAGTGGTAAATCAGGCAGCACCTGTAATTCTGTCAGGAGATTTTCAAACCGTCACCTGAACGGTGTTTTGATTGCGTCGTGGCGTGCGGCGCGTCTCGGCCTGTTTGTGTCGAGCTGCAGGTCATCTGACGGCGAGCGGCGAGGAGGCCGCGGTGAAACCCGACGCAGCGAGTCAAAACACAGTATGCACGTGGACCCGGTCCTCATAAAACAACAGCTGTGACAGTCAGCCAGGTTCCTGCACACGGTTCAGACGGGTCATTCCTCGGGTGGGTGTGGCCTGTCAGTCATGACTGTAAACATAAGAGAACCCGTTTGTAACCGCCGCAGCCTCGCACAATAAAAACACATTCGCTGTGAGTAAAGGAATCAAAGTGTTTTGTGGAGCAGCACAAAGAGAAGTGTGTTTGTTTAAAAGGTGGAGGAACTGACAGGTGTGTGTGTGTGTGTGTGTGTGTGTGTGTGTGTGTGTGTGTAGACGATCTGGAGGGCAAGGTGAAGTGGTTGGATAACTATCAGAAGGTGAAGCAGCTGAAGGAGGCCCTGGTTTGGCCTGCAGTGTGGGAGAGAAACAAAAGAGCTCACGTTCCTGAGGTGAGAACTCACGCACCAGTTCACATTACTGAGCCGTAAGTATGTGGACGCTCTCTAACTGAATGACTCAGTTTCCATGTGTCCTCCCTGTGTCTGCATTCCAAAAACATGGATTCAAAGTGAATTGAATGCACTAAATTTCCCTGAATAGTGTGTGTATGTGGGGGGGGTTCCAGCGATGGATTGGCGCCCTCTCCTGGGTGTATCTGCCCAGCGCCGGGATGTTCTCCCCTGGATGGGCATGGGGAACCCCACCGCGACCCCCATTAAGGAATAAGGTTTAAATCCCGATCTGGGTGGAGTTTCCATGTCCTCCCCGTGTCTGTGTGGGTTTCCTCCCACAGTCCAAAAACATGGATTCAAGGTA
>JAOUQT010313599.1:0-14769 GCA_025769995.1 Xyliphius kryptos | reverse complement strand
CAACTGAAATATTTTATTCATTGAGATCTAGGATGTGTTATTTTTGTGTTCCCTTTATTTTTTTGAGCAGTGTATTTCATAGTGTATAAACCCTCTTGTATTCACTTAAATGTTAAAGAATTAAGGACATATATTTATGATAGTTTTCTATGAACCAGATATTTTTTTCTTTATTTCAGAATGTAGTAAGATCACTTCAGCTGATATTGTCTTTCTTGTGGATTCATCTGACAATGTTGGAGATGCCAAAACTGCTGAAATTCGTCAGTTTCTTCATGCTTTTTTAGACCAACTAGAAACACAGACCAATAAGGTGAGAGTTGGTCTTGCCCAATTCAGCACCAGAACATACCAAGACTTTCTACTTGGCGCTTATGCAAACAAAGTTGATTTATTGAGTAAGCTGGACAGCATTGTCAGTCGCAGTGGCAGTGCAGATATTGGTGCTGCACTTGATTTGATTCGGATGAATTACTTTGTCCGAGCCAGGAAAAATGTTCCTCAAATTGCTGTTGTGATCACCAATGGAGAGTCCAATGATGATGTGATACTACCGGCTCGGGAACTTCGAAACCAGGGAATCATTGTTTTTGTGATCAACACTGGAGGAGGCAACTTAAAAAATCTGCAAGCTATGGTCAACAGCCCTCAAGAGGAATTTTTGGTTACCATGAGCAGATATCAGTCTGAAGAACTGATGAAGATTA
Source organism: Xyliphius kryptos (assembly GCA_025769995.1). NCBI lineage: Eukaryota > Metazoa > Chordata > Actinopteri > Siluriformes > Aspredinidae > Xyliphius > Xyliphius kryptos. The sequence goes on along the minus strand of JAOUQT010313599.1, from coordinate 14,062 downwards.
TGCACAAAAAAGTATGTATTGCCGTTGACGACCAGCTGCGAGGTAAATAGAAAAATAATCAATTTTTATTAATTTATCTGTTCATTTTAAAAAGCATATTTGTGTATGGTGAGTGGTTATGGTTGTTCATTTTTGTCTTTATTTGCATTTAGCTTTGTCTCTGAAGTTTGCAGATATTTTTTTGCTGGTGGATAGTACTGCATCACGGCAGGAATACCAAATCATAAGAACGTTTTTGCTAAGACTTGTCAACCAGCTCAACATTGGGAAAGATGCTAACCATATTGGTCTTGCACAGTTCAGTGAAAATGTTGCTGAGGAATTTGTCTTCAGTGATGAAAAGACTAAAAATGAAGTCATGGCCTCAATTCGAAACCTTCGACTAAGGCCAAGAGGAGTGCGAAAAACTGGAAATGCAATCGAGCATGCCCGCCAAAACTTTTTCAGCAACTCAAGTGGTAGTCGCATCGCCCAAGGCTTCAAACAGGTTTTGATAGTGGCAACGGCTGGAAAATCAGAAGACAGTGTTCTCCCACCATCACGCACATTAAAAAGCGAAGGAGTGACCATGATCTCAGTTGGTGTTGGCGAGGTCGAAAATGATGAACTGCAAGACATTGCTAGTCCCAATCAAAATTACACATTGCAGCCGCAAATTATAGCACAGGTGCAACAAAAAGTCAAGTCGACTATAGAATCACAAGAGCCCGTCAGAGACTTTGAAGGTCTGTGTGCTCTTAATAGTTATTAGTTATTCTTGCTATTATTATGCTCTTAATAGAATTAGTTATTCTTATGAATTTCCAAAGCCAAATGAACTTGAGATTTATTTTGTTTGTTTTCCAACAGATTGTAAATCTGCTGACATTGCAGACATTGTGTTTATTGTTGATAAATCTGGCAACATGGGGCCTGAAAACTTTCAGCTTGTACGCAAATTCCTGCAGGATACCATTTCAGGGCTTGATGTGGGCACAAACAATGTGAGGATAGCCATCGTCCAATACAGTGATGTTCCCAGGGCCGATGTTTACCTAAATACCTTCAGTGACAAAAGCCTGATTTTGCAATACGTAAAAAGTCTGTCTTATGGAAGAGGAAAAACGAACACTGGAGCTGCTCTGGCGTTTGCCAAAAACTATGTTTTCACCAAAGAAAAAGGCAGCCGGAGTGACAGCCATGTGCAACAGATTGCAGTGGTTGTCACAGATGGAAGATCTGCAGATAATGTTAGTATAGCAGCAGCTGATCTGCGTCGCACAGGCGTCTCTGTTTTTGCCCTGGGCATCAAAAATGCATTTGCTCAACAATTAAGAGAAATTGCCTCCTATCCAGCCTCAAAATTTGTTTTTAATATTGAGAGCTTCGTTAAACTTGATGCCTTATCAAGGGTTCTAACAAAAAGGCTGTGTGGAGATATTACATCTAGTTTTTTTCCGCTATTCGAAAATACTACTATTCACAAAGGTATGTAACATACATTTTTTAATGTGAACATATTTGTAAAAAAATAGGTATTTAAGTGAAGTGTATATGCAATGGCTGCATCATTATATATACATTATAAATGTATGGAATATTTGCCAAAATATTTCATTTGTAACCATCAGTAGCGGTTAGCTGTTATATTATATTATATTATGTGCGGTAAGCTTAGGTGTAATTTTTTGACTATGACTAAATTAAATGATTTGTTTACTCTAAAATTTTACTACTATGATGTTTTAGTACCTTTGTTTTCCTGATGATGTTTTATTAACAATATTTCTCATTAAATCTAAATAAATGTAACCTAAAACCATTCTGTTAACATTTTCTTTTACCTCAGGCTGCAAGTTTACAGCTGAAGCTGATATCTACTTTCTTCTGGATGAATCAGGAAGCATCAGTTATGCAGACTTTGATGACATGAAAGCATTTATTTTAGAGTTCCTACATGTATTTGACATCGGGCCGAATAAGGTGCGCATTGGTGTGGTGAAATTTGCAAGCCGTGAAACTATTGTCTTTACTTTGGATACCTATAACACAAAGGCTGATGTGGAAAAAGCAGTGAGGGAGCTAATTATGTATGGAGGTGGCACCAGAACAGATTTGGGACTGGAAGCCATGATTCCACTTTTTAAAGAAGCATCTCAAACACGCAAAGTTCGTGAACTGCTCATCATTATCACCGATGGCAAATCTGAGCCAGTGGGCGAACCAGTGAGAATTCCAGCAGAAAAACTAAGAAAGCAAAATGTCACCATCTATGCAGTTGGTGTGAAAGATGCAGATATAGCTGAGCTACAAGAAATCTCTGGAAGCCCAAAAAGGACCTATTATGTGCAAAACTATGATGCACTTAGGCAAATAAAAACCAAAATCCTTAAAGAAATTTGTTCTTTTGAAGGTAAGTATTTTGTATTATGTAATATATTTTAGATCCCTAAAGATCGCATATGCTTATTACCTTAGGCAGATGAAAACAAAATATTAAAAAGCCACAAAAATATATATAATCTCCAAATATGTTCTCCGTCGGAAGGGCGTGGAAAACCCCACCGCAACCCTAGTGCAGGATTAAGCGGAAGAATATAATTTTAAATGATTCATTATATGTTATAGTATTTTATGTTATTTAATAAATGGTTTTATATATTCATTAGACCAGCAATAGATTGGTGCCCTGTTTTGGGTGTAGTTACCCGAGACATTCTCCCCTAGATGGGCATGTGGGGAACCCCCACCGGATGGGCATGGGGCGACCCTCCCTAAAAAAGGATTAAGCGGAAGATAATGAATGCATGGTCTTTTAAAATGAGATTTTATTTTTTGCTTGTAACCCATATTTTCATGGAAGTATGTTCATATACTTATCATAAAAAACAAAGAACATTAACACTGTAGAAATAGAATAAGGTATAACAGACTTGTGGCTCTGATGTTATAGGAAGATTACCAAAAAAAACAATTTTTTTATGACTCGTCAGCTCATTCAAAGCAACTATTTAGACTCTTGGTGTGTCTTTTTTTTTTTTTTTTAATCAAGCTGTATAATTAAAGCTGAGTTTTTAATTTGTATCGTCTTTGTCTGTTTTCCGTATTTGTTTATTTTAATGATTTTCACAAATGACGGGATCAATATGACTTATTTTTTATATTATTTTTAATTATGTTTCAGCGTGTAACAGCCTCTGGGCAGATATCGTCTTTTTAATCGATGGTGCTGATACAGTTGATGCTGCAGACTTCAACAAAACAAAAGAATTTCTATTATTTGCAGTAGAAAAGCTACCTATAAAACAAGCAGGAGCTCGAGTGGCTGTCGTTCAGTACAGCAGAGTGGTACAGTTAGAATTTGCCTTGAATGCCTATTATGATAAAGTCAGACTGCAAGAGGAAATAATGGCCATTCAACAGCTCGGGGGCAAGACCTACACAGGCAATGCACTTGAAGAGGTTTCAAAGTTTTTTGAGGTGTCTAATGGAGGACGAAGTGATACTTTGCAGGTTCTAATCCTGGTTACCGACAGTATGTCCAAAGATAAGGTAATGTTACCAGCAAAAACTCTCAGGGAAAAAAACATTAAGATCTACACCATTGGTTTAAGACATGCAAGTCGAACCGAGCTGTTTCAAATTTCTGGATCTCATGAACAAGTTTATCTGGAAAACAGCTTTGCTTCTATTCAGGCTTTGGGCAATGAGATGATTTTCAAGATATGTAATATTGGTAAGTGACATTTGTTTCATTAAAGATTCGAATTTAGATCAGCTCTTTATTAGTTTCCATAAAGTTTTTTGAGTGGTCTTAATTTCTAATATTAATGGACAATTTCCATTGCATTATGCATTTATGATTTGTTGCTATTCTGACCTCTTTTGTCTTATAAGCTATTTTAATTTTCCTTTAGAGTGCAAAAGGCCTGAACTCCTAGATGTTATTTTTCTGTTGGATGGTTCTGGAAGCACAAATAAGGAAAGCTTTTCAATGTTAAAAAGATTTACACAGGCAATGGTGAAGATGGCAGATGTTGGAGAGAAGCGAGTACGGATTGGAGTCATTGTCTACTCTGATCGGGCTCAAACTGAATTTACTTTAAAACAATACGTGAGCAAGGCTGAGGTTCTACAGGCTATCTCAATGCTACATGCTTCTGGAGGCAGACGAAACACAGCTCAAGCTCTTAAATACTCACTTTCTTACTTTGAATCAAAACACGGAGGGCGACGAGCCAAGCATGTTTCTCAGGTATTGTGCTTATTAACTGACGGTCAAGTTGCTGACCCTGCTGGTCTCACAGAATGGCCTAAAGACCTTGCACAGGCGGAAGTCAACATGTTTGCAATTGGGGTTGATCAGGCTAATGAGGCTGAGCTTAGAAGGATAACAAGAAACCCCAACCGGGCCTTCCATGTAAACAACTATGAGGAATTTCAAAATCTTAACAAACCTATCACTCAACAATTATGCAATCTCACAAAGCCAGGTAGGTCCAATATGTATAAAAAATGCTTAATTTTTGCAGTAAATTTATTATGTAACTTGAGAATTAATCCAACTCTTTTTTGTGTTTAGTCTGTGAGAAGGAAGTGGCAGATCTGGTCTTTTTGATTGATGGGTCGGAATCAATAAGTTCAATGAACTGGACCGTCACAATAAACTCCATTATCGACATTGTTAAAAAGCTTGACATTGCACCAGACAGGTGGCGGATTGGTGTGGCACAGTTTAGTGACATTGTATTAAGTCACTTCCACCTAAACAAATATGACAATATAAAAGATCTGGAGAAGGGAATAAGTGAGATTTCCCAAAGAAAACAAGGCACTCATACCTGGTCTGCTCTAAGATTAATAAATGACTATTTTACACCAGAGAACGGAAGCCGGATAAACAAGGGGGTGTCGCAGAACCTGCTGTTAATAACAGATGGTGAGCCCACAGACGAGGAGGACCAAAGTGCTTTAGCTCAACTTAAAGCAAAGTACATTGAGATATTTGTTATTGGTATTGGTGAAAAAATTAATCACTATGAACTCGTGAAAATTGCTGGTTCACCTAATCGTGTTTTCTATGAGACCTTTGAGAATCTTCAGCTGAAGACAACAACAGAAAAGGTTCTTCAAGCCATTTGTGAAAACAATATCAAACCCAATCGACCAGGTAAGGTTTTAGTTTCTTTATAAGCAATTCTTTAAATAAAGTTAAAACATACTAAAGAAACTTAAAAATAACAGGTGGACAAAGTACATAAAACCATGTTACACTTATTTGGGACTGGAAAAATACATTTGAATTAGTAAGTGTACATATCCTAGTTTTAAAAATAAAAATACAAAGTAATGTTTTTATTCACTTTAATCGGTAAAGATACAAGTAACTAATTTTAGTATTTAACATGTTAAGAACTCAACAGTCTATGGTCACCATTGTCGAATTTTCCATTATAATGTGCCATATTTCATTACTAGGAAAAAGATTTTGATTGCAGACAGGCCACATCAGAGTATCTTCTCAAAATAGCAAAATAGCCTCAAAAGCACCTTCACATACAAGCAGATTCCCCAAGCCATGTGCACTAATGCAACATCACATGTGATAGCTTTTGCAATGTGGAATTTGATGGCAGATAGAAGCAAAAATGTGAAACAACGTTTTCCTTGACTGTAGAGGGTAAACATTATAAATAACTCCTATTACTGCTTTAAGCAACACTGTGTCTAAACTGACTTTTACAAAGTTTAGCAAAAAGTAATAAACCATGGCATATCATATACCTTTTTAAGATGTTATTTGTATAACTTATCTTGAGGATCTCACCTGTTACCATTGTTAACTTCTAATTGTGGAAGATTTCAAAATATTCTTGCTTTAATAAACTTTATTTTAGCTATAGTACAATATGATAGTCCAAAACCTTTATTTGTCAATGTCAGTACAAAGAAATGTTTGTATAAGTGTGTATGCATTTTTTTTTATTAACGAGTCTGTCTTTGTCACTGTACTTCTGTCTGGATAGATTGCATTATCGACATCGGCATCGGGTTTGATGTATCTCGCAGAACAAGTTCCCAACCGCTGCTCTCCTCACATGTCAAGCCAATTGTTGATCAAGTTATACACCAATTATCTACAATGGAGGGTCTATGCTGCACTTCCAATGAAACCATTGAGCCCAAATTTGGATTTCGCCTTGTTTCTGGTAACGACGGAAGAGTCATAGACGATTTTAATTTTGAAAAATATGACAAGCAGGTGGTAAAAAAAGTTCTAGAACTACGACCCACCACACCTTTGGCCTTTAACACACTCCTTTTGGATTCCTTCAAAGAAAAATTAAGTAATTCTAAGGCCGGTGTAAAGGTAAGGAATTTTTCTTATTTGGATGCTTCATATGTTCCGGATGTTACTTGGGAAAAATTATAACTGCTTATTTTACACAAAATAACTTACAAAGACATATGTAAACAAGAGAAAGACCACACAGAATGAAGTCATATCAACTCTGTGGAAGAAAAATTTGGTTATAAACACATGACCCGTAGCTTTTTTGTTTTCCTCCAGGTGGTTGTTCTCTTCACTGATGGGATTGATGATACTATGGTGCGTCTAAAGGCGAGTTCAAAAAGCCTTCAGCAGAGTGGTATGTTGGAAAGTAAAAATTACAATCACGTTCTCCTAAGATATTTATAATATGCACAGGGCACACACACACACACAGATTTAAAAATGTGTTGTTAGCTTTATATGTTTGATGTTATTAAATCATATTTATTGGTGAAACCTTTTGAATACAACATGATTACATAAACCTTGAGCCATGCTTTCATAATCTAAACATCATACACAAGCTCAGATAATCATAATCATGGAATTTGATCTGCTTGTTTTCGGTTAATGGTGCTTTTAACACAATGGGGATGCATAATAATAATAATGCCAGATCACCAGTGCATTTAGCAAACTAATGTAATCTACATTTACATTTAGTCATTAGGCAGATGCTTTTATCCAAAGTGACTTACAAATTTAAAGTGACTGACCAACACAAGTCTGTAGTTTAGGAAAACCCAGCTACACTTTAGTATCATAAAAACCTGGCTATCAGGCCTGGCTCGATTTTATTTAATTTTTGTTTTTTGAAAATCCGGAGTGGGTCAGCCTAACAGATGTTGTCAGGAAGATTGTTTCACCATTCAGCAGTGGTGTAAAAATTGGCACCACGGTGAGTTGGAATCACCAGTCGACGTTCATCAATAGATCGCAGTAAACGATTGGAGTGTATTTGGGAAGATGGATTGAAGGTAAGAGGGGTCAGATTCGGATATTGTAATAAGCCAATAAGCCAGAGTCAGTGCCTTGTACTGAACACAAGCAGCAACAGGAAGCCAGTCATAATAAGAGTAACACGTTAAAGTGATCTGCTTTGCCTACTATTTTTTACACAGAGAGGAATTTGTCCCTCACATGTAACACATTTGTGTAGTGAAACATACACATAAACGCACACTGAGTAAAGTGACCACACTGAGAGGAGGGGCAGCTTTGTATACATCACCCGGAGAGCAATTGGAGTTAGGTGCTTTGCTTATGAGCTCTCTATGCGAAGTGCTTAATGGGACCAGGAATCGAACCGGGGACCTTCAGGTTGGAAGGCTGGTTCCTTAATCCCAAGTCCACGACTACCCCAAAGTATGCTTTAGAAGTAACTAAATTATCATAGTTATTTATAGAAATTGTGCATATACAGTAAATCGTTCACTGCGCTCTAGTGATAAATGTCACCTAGTGATCCCAACTAAATTCTCACTCCATTTCCTTCACCACTATCCATAAGGCTGAGTCACTTAGCATCTTCAAGAAACTCCTCAAAACACATCTCTTCCACAAACACTTAAAAAAAATTTATAATCAATGAGCCAGAGCATGACGAAATGTAAATGTACATAAATAGATAACATTTCTTTTCAGTAAATAATTTTGTGCATTTTATATTCACGTAAAGCAAATAAAAAAAAAGAAGCTATAAGCTGTGTATTGTTTTGTTAAAATTGTTGTGTGCCCTAAATAAAGGCACTAGGGATTCCTTATATGATGTACAAGAAACATTTTTGATGCACAAAAATCAAAAACAATATCCAGCCACACTTATTTTGTCTCTTAAACTTCTGTGTATTATTAAATACACAGACTATGTAAACTATTAAACATGGAGAACAAGCGTTTAGCAACTATGCCGCTCCTAAATGGAATGAGCTGAATGAGAATATTAGATGAGCCCCGACTTTGGACGCTTTTACATCTAGACTAGAAACACTTGTTTATGAGCAGGCTCACAGCTCAGTTAAAATTACTAGTCACTATCTGCTACTGTTTTTATTATACTCTTATCTCCTCTTTTACTCTATTTATGTATTTTTTTTATTGCAATAATTTTCTTTCTTTAATTCATATTTTTCTTTTTCTTAATGAATTATTTTAATGGCTTTTACTGTTTTTTTATACCGCTCTGTAAAGCACTTTGAATTGCTTCTGTATAAAAGATGCCTTGCCTATTACATTTTAGAAGAGGTGAGGTTTTATGCTGTTTACAACATAATGTTGTACAAGATCAGGGTATAAAATGGGATTACTGGATGTGATTTAAATTTGAAATCTAATAAATGATATTTTTGTTAATTTCTTTATTTCTGTTTGTTATTTAAAATTAAACTATTGCATATTTTATTGCACCCAATACAGTATATTTTGTTATTTATAACTAGGAGTCAGTGCCCTGCTGATTGTGGCTCTGAGTGAAAATATTAACTACCAGGAGCTACAATTCGGACGTGGTTACAACTATAAAATTCCCCTTACTATTAACATGCCTAATCTGGGCAGTGTACTACTCGAAGAGATGGTGAGTTAAAATTGAAAAACCATGAAATTAATTTATGGTTTACTTGCAGTTTTTGTATGCATATCATAGAGTATTTTCATTGTTCATTTATTCTTACACAGGAAGCAGTGGCTTTAAGAGATTGCTGTAATGTAAGCTGTGTATGTCATGGACCGGTGGGCCCTCCAGGCATTCCTGGACGTTTAGGAGAAAAGGTGTGGCTATAACAATTCATTTAGTGAGGTGTCTTGATTTTAGGCAGCATTCGCTTGCATTCTATTTCAGCTTATAAAAAACATATACTAAACACTACTTTAATAAAATAAATTACAGCATGATACAATTTAAATTAGTGTTCTTATCAATAAAATTAGACATTTCAGGTTTGACTATTACCCAAAATGACATTAAAAATAAAGGCAATGCTGTGGCTATTAAACGAAAATACAGAAGAAAAAGTGGAGGCCATCCATAAGACTCTAAAATGCATACGATTTATAAGATTATAAGATAGTTCTAGTATTTGGCCTATTAATCTTACACATCATAACACAATTTATCCACTTTTTATTGTGAATGTATTGAAATACTAACATAATGTATCGTGACTTAATAAATTATTCTGATTTGAAGGGTCTTCCAGGCAAGCCCGGCCTTCCCGGATACCCAGGTGATGCTGGGACCCCGGTAAATATGTTTTAATTTAATCTTTCTCTGGATTATGTTTTTTTTTACATTTGGTTGATGTCTATACTTAAATTAGATTCAATTTACCTTTACTTACATTGTACAGAGTGCAGGTACAATGCCAATGAAATAGTGAGCAAAAGTGCAAAATACAGTGTTAATACTATTCTATACAATTAATGAAGTGCAGTAGTAATATGGAAGATAATAAAGTACATAAAGCATTTACATAAAAAACCAAATAATAATAATCAAATAATAAAATATAACTCAGAGATGGATTGGCGCCCTGTCATGGCCGACGCCCGAGAAATTCTCTGCTGAATTGGCATGGGGAATCTCACCGTGACCCTAGTAGAGGATTTAGCTGAAGATAATAAATGAATGACTAAATAATATATATTGTTTATGGGGTAGGGTGGACGAGGGCTACCAGGTCTGAATGGAACTCAAGGACACCGTGGCTGCCCTGGCAATAGAGGTCTCAAGGTATAGTTTTAAGTTTAAATTTCTTCCAAAAGTAACTCACAGACACAAAAAAAAAACTATAAAATATAACCTTACCCTAAGTAAGTAATGAATAAGTGAATCTTTATCATTTACTTAGCATTTTTATGTTTTACACAGGGTTCAATTGGCTACACTGGAAATCGCGTAAGTAACAAAAAAAAAAATACATTACCTCTATAAAACCCATTCAAAGTTTTCAAATGTTTATGTTGACCAATCTAGGTCAAACATTATCATTACATGTAAATTTAATGTGCTACTGACAGGGAGACGATGGAGAGCTGGGTCTGGATGGTGTAGATGGTCAACAGGTGATATTTCAGTTTTTAAGTTTATTTTAACAGATGTTGGATTTGTGTTGGTTTAAGATGTTTTGGAAACAATGATGCTTTTTAGCTAAAGGTTAAACTACTAACGTTACATTTTTATTTAACACATAAGCAAATTTTTTTTATTTACTTGATTTACCAGGTGTTTGTTGACATCCCACCCAATTTTTGAACTCAGAAGTTTTTGTTACTCCATAGAGTAGACATATCTCAAAAATGGGTTTCCAATTCAGCAGTTTGGGGGAAAAGTAATTAAAAAAAACAATGGTTTATTGGGTCTGGTCTGGGTAATTAAATAGCACTTAGATTAGATTAGATTAGATTAATGACAACATTTATAGTAAAGTCTAACACATTTACCCAGAAGTGCATGATAGAAATTATTTTCATATAAATACAGTAAAGTACAAGGTGATAGTCAGGCAGCTAATTGTAGTTTTAAACAGATAATAGTAATTTAAAAGATTTTAAGCAGATAATAAAAATATGTATAAATTAGGATGATGAATAACCTTATGTTGGGTAATTGATGGGTAACAGATAAAATACAGAGTACATACAGGGGTTGGACAATGAAACTGGAACACCTGTCATTTTAGTGTGGGGGAGGTTTTATGGCTAAATTGGAGCAGCCTGGTGGCCAAGCTTAATTAATTGCACATTGCACCAGTAAGAGCAGAGTGTGAAGGTTCAATTAACAGGGTAAGAGCACAGTTTTGCTCCAAATATTGCAATGCACACAACATTATGGGTGACATACCAGAGTTCAAAAGGTGTTTCAGTTCATTGTCCAACCCCTGTAGTTTAGTAAGTAAAAAAGTTGTACACTATTTGCAGGGCATTGAAACAAGTATATAATTCTGATGCCCAGAATTGAATGCCCAGAATTGAAACAGCTATAACAGACAGGTAATTTTGTGTTTCGTTCTGGGCTTAGTGGTTAGCATGTATACCTTCTCACACTGGGGATTCCCGGTTCTAATCCCAATCTGGGTGGAGTTTCCTTGTTCTCCCTGTGTCCTTGTGGATTTTCTCTGGGTTTTCCCCCACAGCCCAAAAACATTGAGTTAAGGTGAGTCGGCTGCTTAAAATTGTCTCCACATTCTGTGACCCAATCCCAGTAGTGGGTTGTGTCAGAATCCGACACAAACACTTGACAAGACTAACATGTAAGTTCCTTGCTGTAACGACCCCTGAATAATAAAGGTGAAAATGCCGAAAGAAGATTATGTTCCATTCATGTTAATAGCCAATGTTTCAACATACACATCTTGCTTCCTCTGAAAAGAATGCTGCTCAGGCTATGACCTCGCCCTCTTACACCTGTCCCGAGTATTAACTGAAGCATCACATTTTTCTCATGATTAGATCGTGTAATATATGGTCATTCTTAAAGGTGTTACAATTCTAGTCCTTCATTATAAGGTGACAGTTTCATTAACTTAAGCATTAATAAGCTTTTTCATATTAAACAGTTCAGGATTTGGGAGTCATAACATCTTGCATGAGTCACTGACCCGTAATTCCACTCTGCATTCCTTCTAGGCTGCACATCGTTAATAAGCCATTAGCTTTAGTACACACGACGCACCACCAGCGCTAACCCACGCAGGAGGGTCGGGATTTAGAGATGGCACTTTTATACAAACATGCCAATTCAGATTCCATTAGACATGCAAATGAATCCCCATGTAAGGGTTGCACTGTGAATGTACGGATATATGGTCAAAATACCATCTAATGACGGGATGCTCAGAAACCGTTGTTGTGAAATCAAATCATAAGCGTCATTAACATTCAAAAAAGCATTAAACTAATTTAGCGCATTCACTTTACAGCAAGAAGCGCCTGGGTCCACATCCATGGGCAAAGTGGAAAAGGTCTTACCTGCATGGAGTGCGCGTGTTATGCATGGATGTTAAATAACCTAAATAATTAGCTAGGAGACTGCAAATTTAAAAAAAATTAAAATAAATGCAAAAATAGAATTGCTGCACTTAAACTCTTTATTTTTTTAAACACAAAATACACAGGACGGCTGAAGTATTTGGTTACTCTCTTGTATATGCCTGTGTATACCATATTAAGCTTTTATATTATAGGTGTTGATAAGTGAAACTTCTTTCACGTACAACATGCTATGCTCTAGTTCTCTCTGTGTTGATTACACAACTAATTTTAGCATGATAAATGCATGTCTGACCACTACATTTGGAAATCCTAAACCTAATCATGGACTGAATACATATATTAAGAATGATCGTCATCACAACTGTTAACTTTCGTTAACTGAAAAGGTAAACAAAAATACTCATTTACTTTTATTTACACAGTAGTCAACAATATTTTAACTTTTTCTCTACAATGCAAATTGTGTGTGTCTCACTACTAGCTATGCTAGACCTTCATCCAAGAAGATAAACGGTTTGGCTTTACTTTTTATAGAGCCTGAACTTGCCAAGGAACTTGACGTTAAAGACATTTTAATGAAATAAAAACCTTATATGGAGTTACAGAATAAATTATTACACATCCAGAGCAGCTTATTACACACTTGATTAGGACTAGTATTAATAAATGCATTATGTGCATCCTTGTATAGTTTTCAGCATTTCCAGATACTAATATAATAAAAAAGAAATTAATACAATGTAAGGATTCATTTAATAAAGGAACAATAAAACCAAACAATACTATTCATTCAACTTGAAACAGCTTGAACAAAGGCTAAATACAATGAGCAAGAAGCATCCACGTTAAACGGCTTTGTGCCAATTGTCAAAACAAAAAAATCTCCTGACAATGTTTCTTGGTAAAAAGGTTTTTTTTTTAAATATTATCTACAATTTATAATATGAAAAAATTAGGGAAATCAGAGGACCGGGAAATCAGGAAAGGCCCAGGCCAGAAACTGCTGTTTACTACGTGTGACCATTGAGCCCTCAAGCAGTGTTGCGTATATTTGCAGATACCATGATGGGAATAGCCACATGTGCCCTAAAGAACTTTTGAAAATCATTGTCTCAGCATAAACAAATGTGTGATTGGAAGCTTAATGAGGTGCTTAAACTTTCTGAAATATTATGGTCTTTAACTTTAGATTGACATCTTGTGTTTAGGCAAGTTCACCTATTAGCATGTCAAGATGCAGGTCATCATCCATACTTAAGCGGTGCAAAATCCAGCATCTGTGATGGTATGAATATTGATCAGTGCCCTAAGCAAAGACCTGAAATTTTGTATGTGAAAGTCAAGCAGGATTTTTTTCCTTTTTAAAAATATAAGAACATTTTCTACTTGTATTTACAATAAAACTAGCAGAATACTGGTGATGCGCTACGGTGGAGAAAGTGATAGCTGAAATGCAATGGTTTTTGAACGAGCGATGGCTTTGGAGTTTATATATTAAAAATAAAAAATATTATTGAAAAACTCAAAATAAATATAGCGTGAATTGTGACTATAGTGATCACACAGTTGCTTTCTTATGTCAATTTATCAGCATGCTTTTCAAGGACCCAATAAGGAATGACTGAGCCAAGTTTCAGCTTTGTAGGTACTCCTACAAGTGTTAACAGTTGTTAGGGTGTTTGACTATCAATCACAAGGTTGGGGGTTCAAATCCCAGGTCCACTGAAGTTACCAATGTGGGTCCTTGAGCAAGACCCT
>JAOUQT010313584.1:0-14770 GCA_025769995.1 Xyliphius kryptos | reverse complement strand
TACCCCCCCCCCCCCCCCAACCCAGTGTACCACCTAAATCATAAAAAGGTTTTTATACTTGCAGCACAGAAATAAAATGTGGGTTCAAATAAATACACAATACATCTTTTTTTTCCCACTAATTAAATTAATTACTATTCTTAATCACTAATTACTTTTACTTTTTTCCAATTTCCATATTTACTGAACTCCTAATGTTAAAACTAATTTTATAAAACTGTGTGTGTGTGTGCGCATCTGTTTGTGGGCATGTGTGTGTGTGTATGTGTACGTGCGTGAGTGTGTGTGTGTGTTTAGACCTTTTGGCAGAGTTTCTGTTTCTCCTTCTCAGCTTTCAGCAGGCGAGTTCCAGCTTCTCCGTGAGCCTTCAACTCCTCCACCGTCTTCAGCAGCGTCTGGTTTTCCATCTCCAGCTTCAGAAGGCGACTGGAGGTCAGTTCGTTCACCTCGTGGCCCAGAGACTTCTGTGGAACTGCAGGAGGAAAGCATTAAACAGAGCACCAGGTTCCGTCTGCACAGCTGCCTCAGAAACATGTCTCTGGTTTAATGTGGTCAGATCTATTAATCTGAAGCTCAAGGTCAGCGAACACATGTTCTACAGACGGTCAGGTTCACATTATTAGGTTGTTAAAGGGTTGAGAAGCTGACCCTCAGTGAGCTCAGGGGTGGTTTTGCAGAGCTGTTCCAGTTCCCATCCCAGATGCAGAGACTCATCCATGCTCTGCTTCTGCGCCATCTCCAACGCCAGGTTCTCCTCCAGAAGCTCATCGATCCGTTTCCTGTCCATGTCCCGCTCCTGAGACACACACAGGTCATCGGTTTGTGGACTATAGTACATATTGTGTACTGTGGTATTACAATGAAACGGTCAGATCAGGTGTTTATAGTGGATTTAAGTCGTTGTATATGAATGGTGTTAAACTCCTCCCCTCATCCTAACAGTTTAATCCCAGTGGAGTACATTACGTCACAAAGGGGGTTCCCCCTGACCGTCCCGGGGAAAACGCTGGTTTGTTCCTCACCATCTCCATGTCGTGGATTTTGGCTTTGAGTTGCAGGTTCTCTTTCTCGAGTTCATGCAGTTTGTCTGAGCGTGTCCTGAAGCCCTCCAGCTGGTCCTCCAGCATGCTCTTTGTCTCCAACAAAATCTGATTGTCCTCCTTCAGCTCCTGTGGGGCAGAACACAGCGGTTCTACCAACAGTTTAAAAACCTTACAGAACCAAAATCAGTTCTTCAACTCCGGTGAAGAGCCGAATGCATCAGGTGTGCTGTGTTTGGGTCGTCAGCGTACCTCCACTCGAGCTTTATAAAACTCAATATCATGGAGTCTCTCCTTATAACGACCCAGTTCACTTTCCAGCTTGTCCACACGAATGGCCTTTTCTCTCAAAGCGTCCAGCTCGTCACGGTACGCCCTCGCCGATCGCGCATCAGACATCAACTGGATATTCTACACACACACACACACACACACACACACACACACACACACGTTACAAATCAGGAACCAGGATATGAAGTTCTAAGCATATAAGAACCGGACTCACAGATTTATAAGTTTGTGCATCACAGCACGTAAGTGTGTAACAATGACTCACTCCATAATTACCCAAATCAATACATTTAATCAATATATACTAATATTGTATGGTATAGTGTAATATCTATAATATCTATCTATATACACATATATACATACACACAGGTCTCATGTAAACATTTGTTTATTATAAAATGTTAAAAATCTTATGAAAATCACAACAAAATGGTTCTTTATCAGTTTGGTTTTTCATAAAAGGTTCTTGTGCTGCTTTTGTACAAAATTTGGAAGAGACATTAAAAGAGCGGTTGTGTATATACAGTTCCAGTCGAAAGTTTGGACACACCTCCTGCTGATGTATTTACTGTCCATGTTCTCAGGTCCACTTACAGTAAAGAGCGACTTTGTAGTTCTACAATTACAGACTGTAGTTCATCTGTTTGTGGACCACAAAACATACTGTGTACTCAGTTCTGATGGTCAGGACCCCAATAGTAGCCCCACAGAGCAGGTCTCATTAGGTGGGTGCATTAGTTCCATCCCAGCAGTGTCACTGCAGAACTGACCATAAACAATCCACCAGCCAAATGGTACCTGCTCTGTGATGCTCCTGACCGACAGAGACCAGACAACCAACAGAGTACCAACAACAACAAGAACACAGATGGACTACAGTCTGAAACTGAAAAACTACAAAGTCCATCTGTATGCTCAGTGGAGGAAATGGACACTGGAGCAGGAAGGAATGTCCAAACTTTTGACTGGACCTGTATGTGTGCATTATTCCTGATTTGGGAGCCTGTGGTACACCAGTGCCCCACCTCCTGCTGAATCCTCTTAAACTCTTTCTCCAGGTTGTCCAGCTCCTGTCTGCAGTCCAGCAGCTGCTCGCTCTTCTCTTCTCTAAAACAGAGACGGGGTTTAAAATCATTCTGGTTTCATTTATTCGTCCCATAGTTTGTGAATGTAAATGTGTAAATGTGGAGAATTCATCAACAGATTCTTTTCTCCTGAATGTTAAACAGAAGAGCACAAAACTGAACTGATACAAACATATTTATCTGTACATACATTACAGCAACAATCCACATTATAAACATCAGAACATTAAAATCTAATGACTTTTAAAAACAACATCCCGAGTCACAGATTTAATAAAGCTTAATGAATGTAGTGGGAATAGATTTATACAGGAACAAACTAAAAGCTAAACATACAGAATCAGAACATTCTTTATTGTGATATTTACCTCATTTTTGTTTTGGTTAACATTTGTCCAAAAATGGTCAGTGCATCTATTTAACGTTACATCTCTAATGCTATTGAACGTTTCAGTAACGTGTAAGCATCAGTGGTCCAAATGATTCAGTATTAAAAGGTTTTAATATTTGCATCTGATGTTATTTGTATTTTTGGAAACGACTCAAACAAACCTGTACCTGCAGAGAGAAAAGCCCTGAGAGAGCGCGCATGCAAATCTGCAACCGTCTCCCTCACCACTCTGATAACATCTGGGACAATGGCACAATGCCCCCCCCCCACCCTCAGCTATAAAACCTGACTTTGTTCTTTTTAAAAATGCTTACATGACTACGATTTAAAAAAAATAAGAATAAATCAATTGTACATGTATGTACACAAACTACTGACCGCGTTGTTCCCTGAAAGTATGAAGAACCGGAGCAACTCGGAGCTGATTAACATGAAAGGACCGGTCACTGATGATTAAAGATATCGGAGAGGAAAAAAGTTAATCACATAACGTGAATAGCAACATCCTGGTAACACCTAGCAACCACAGGAGCAGAACCGATAACCTGGTGTTTACGGTCTAGTACTTAATTGTGCTTTTATTTGTCTAAACTTATTATACATTAAAAAATATATAGTTATAATTAGTTTTTGTTGCTGTATTTGATTAATAAGTAACTTGTTGAGAATTGTGCAAATTAAAGAAAAAAGAAATAAATATTAATGTAAAGCAACTTTACGCAGAAGCCACTGATAAAAAACAACACCAATTTTTTTATATATAATAAATATAGAAAGCATATAGAAACGGGTAGTTCCGGTCCTTAACTGTGATTGGCTGAGCTGCTTGTGTAGTCGTAACATTATTCACAAATCACACACAACTCTGAGAGCTTTACATTTGTATAAATGTGCAATATGAACTGTATTGTTTTCTCCAACTTTTTCATAAACTACGTTCTGTAATTTGGCCACTAGATGGCAGTATTTGATTGTTAAAGAAACAGAAATCTTTTACTTGTGTCAGGGTTCATTTAAAAAATCTATCAGGAACGGAGTACGACGCAGAAGGAGAGTTTATTAGCGATTCTGCTTTCAAAGCATTTTTGAATCAAACTCTGTTTTTTTGATCACAGAGAGTTGTAAACACTCGAGGTTGTACATTATTGAGAATAAAGAGATGACAGAGAGGCTCCTATAGGTGTAATGTGTGTCTGAATACTTTTGTTACTACAGAATTTTGCTGACATTCTGTCTGAATCTCAGGAAGAGCCGGTTAATTAAAGCACCACAATTAAATAATCACTGAGAGGATGCGCCGTTTTGAGGAAAAGACCCCCCCCCCCATAACTAAAGCCATGAGGAGTTTAAAATCTGTGGAGATGAAGCTCCTGTGCCGCTCTGTGGTCCGATAAGAACATAGTAAGTGGGTCAAAGACTTGTGCAGTTAGAACGACTGGACTGTCTGGTGATCTGGGTCACGTCTCCGGCATCTGAGCGGTCAGACAGAAGCTGCTTTAACACGCACACGGACCTCTGTGTGACAGACAGAGTGTGAACAAAACAAACGCTGCCTCATGTGACTGTGATCCTCTCTCTCATATGCTTTTAGAAAAACTTCCTGTCATTATGAAACCATTTCTCCATCAGAACTCGCTCTCCCTCTAAAACACATTACTGTGTATTGTTCTCCCTCCGAAGTTAATGTACTCCTATAAGGAAGTTTAATTATTTACTCTGCTGCAAAGAGCTTACACACCGTCCTGCAAAAAGGAAGCAATTTCAAAATGGCAAAATGGATGTAACTCTACTCCTTTTAGATGTTCTTAAGAAATTTATAGGAATTATATTAAGCAACAGTGAGTGGGAAGAATAAAAGTGGGCACAAAAATAAGTGAGTCATATACATATAGTATATATATATCAATTGTGTCTGCTTATATATTAGAGCAAAAAGGTATGAGGGCGTGCATTATTGTGACATCACGGGAAAAAGGTGTTCGTAGTAGTTACACCTATATCACAGGATTTATTCACAATAATACACAACCTTTACTGCGTTATGAAACATTTACAATCACACTATAATAAAAAAAGGTTTAATTCATAAATGTGTGATTTTTTTTAAAACAAATTTCTTAATAAACTGGATGTAGTCCGGTTTTTAAAGTGAACTGTGATCGCTGAGTAACGGGATACCGGTTTAGTGCTCAACAGGAATCAGCTCGCTATTTATATTAATCTATATTTTCATGTATCACTAGTTTTGGCCTCACAATCCGATTGGTGGACACATGACTGTAATATTACGCCGTAACATCACAGCTTTTTTACACCAAGTCTGTATCACTACACCGTGTGCAGCAGTTTATTAAATGTCTCACAATAAAGCAACGCAGGTGTTAAAAGTAGAGCTGAGTACATTTTTGCTGATGGATGAAGCCACCAGGAAACTCTGTGTGATTTCAAAAACAAATGAAATTAAAGTTGTGATGATGGTTTATTATAACGGCTAAACAAACGTAGTAAAGCTGCCCAGCTTCTCAAAGAGGACGAATCCTCAAAATACTTCTTAATTTTAAAACAAAAACAAATGCCCCATCTGCCCATCCAGGGTAGAATGTATTGGGTGCTGGGCAGATGCACCCAGGTCAGGGCGCCAGTCTATTGCTGGGCACTCACACACACACTATAGGGGCAATGTACAGCATTCAATTTACCTTGAATAAATGTTTTTGGACTGTGGGAGGAAACCGGAGAACCCAGAGGAAACCCACACAGACACGGATAGAACATGGAAACTCCACTGAGAGGAGAACATACCACTAATAACCACTAATCCACTGTGCCACCCACTTATAATGTAATTAATTCTTACATTTAAATTTATTTCATGTCTTGCTGACTGATCTTTTACTGAATCCATAATGAAACACTTTATACATTTAAACTGAATAGTTTTGCAAAAGGCTCTGAATTCCAGCTTTCTTCTTAAAGACTCTTCAGAACCAAATACTGTTATTAATCTATAGACTGTGAGTGGAAATGTTCTGGGTGGTTGAGCCTCTGCAGCGATTTATTAGATCAGTGAGCTGAGCTTAAACTGCTGACAGCGTTTCCTCACGAGGACGCGGCTGTGGTTCACCTGGATCCAGCCTTCAGCCGCAGTGGAGAGGGTTATTCACTCAGGAAACGGAATATATGCAAATCTATGCAGGGAAAAGCTCCCGAGCCGAGAGTCTGAGGCTTCAGCACACTGTCACGCCGGGATTTCAGCATCACAAACCGCCGCGCTGCGCACCGACAAGCCCCGCCTCCAACAACTCACTCATTCCATCTTCCCCTAATTTTCTTATATTGCACACTTTGTCCTTGTATATATATTTCTGTCCTGTTGTCTTATTTATCTTCTAACCCCAAATTTGTCCTCGTGTTCACCTTGTAATTGTAATGGACTGTGAATCGTTGGCTCTTTTCCTGGCACTCAATAAGTAAAAGGTGAAGAAGCACCCTGTATAAGCTGCCACTCCGTCACAGAGCAGACACACAGACACAAACACATGCAAAAAAAAAAAAAAAAGATTTGTAATCTTTGAGTTTTACCCTGGTACAATAAAGGTTCAACAAAAAAGAACCAAATAATACTTTTACAGAATAGTACAGCAGTTTAAAACATTAAATAAAGCCTCTATTAATTAGTAATGATAATATATTACACTTATTACACCTTCCTAATGGACATCGTGTGCTGGATGTTCATCTCACTGTATTTCAGTTTCATTAATGAAAGTTTTAGACACACTGTGATGGTCAGGATCTGTATATTGTATACTGTATAGAACAGACAGAGCGTCCAGCAGAGCGGCCTTCTGCCAGCTGATGCCGGCTGTCGCACTGATCCAGCAACGCCCCTCTCTCTCTCTCTCTCTCTCTCAGCACAGTCTGAACTTCCTTCCAGTTCCACAGTGATTATAAATATTGATTTGAGGAGGAGGTGGGTACTGAAGGACTTACCTGGACAGCACAGCCCAGCAACAGCAGCAGTAACTTCTTGACCTCTGACAATCCCTGTTCTGAAAACACATCATAAATAACACAGAATTATGACCTGCGGTAAGATCCAATATGTTTACACCTGTTGGGAACGGTTTGCTGATCTTCAGACTGTTTTGACCGCAGGAGGTCCTGACCAGTCGCAGAGCAGCTGTCACAGGAGCTGAAGTGTTAACTCAGCCGAACTGAGAGAGGAGAAGCAGGTGGTTCCTCCAACTGGGCTGCTTGGCTCCCATCGTGCTGCTCGAACCCCCAACGAGACCAGTGACCAAAACCAGGCTACTGTTTGTGTTCTGATGAGAAATGTTGAAATTGCCGACATTCTGTACGTCACGATGAAATGATCCGATTTAACTTACAATTTGATCTGACAATTCTAATAAAAAAGAAAAAAATGCTACAAGAAATCATTGTGTATAATAAATTAAATAATCAACATTTACATTTCATTCAGTACATTGTTTTGTTAACATAATGCTGCTCAATTTTCAAAAAAGAACAAAAAACAAAAAAGGTTTTAATGTAACATTAACGTTAAATTTTTAATATTAATTTTTTAAAGTTTTATTAAGCTTTTTGCGCAAACACACACACACACACACACACACACACACACACACTGGTAATGAATTTTTGATTAAAATAAAGAGGGGGGGGGGGCTGGTGTTTTTATAGGATGTAAATGATTCAGTGAGATTTGTATCGGAGAGCAAAATAAAAATAAGGAGAAGCTGCTCAAACAGGAAGCTCCAGAACAGGATCAGTTTTTTTTTAGCTCCTCCCCCTTCATCTGTCCATCCTGCCCGGAAACACCGACACGGTGACCCAGAGGCTGACCAGCCCTGGCCTGCTCCACTACTTCCTCTTAACAATAAATGGGGAACAGGAAGAGGAAACGACTCGTCGAAGAGGAAAAGCACAGCTTTATGATGCCGCAGGGTAAAATGACTTCCTTTAGGTCCTGCTCTGTTCTCATTCATGACAGTTTCCTGTACAGTAATATCTCACATCCTGTCGTAGTATAATACGCAGAGCTGCAACCATAATGTACTTAAGTAGTTTTTCGGTATCTGTCCGGTACTCACTACATTTTAAATGAAATATCTACTTTTTACTCACTTTACTTTGATTATATTTATTTATGGGCCGATTTGATCACTTTATGAGTTATAAATTTTTCGGGTGGCAGACCAACTGAAAGACCTACTGATCTGGAGGTACGGTTTAATCTGCTTATCCAGATAGTGAGGTTCAAATCAGAATCCTATTGGATGTTAAACAGAGAGGAAGCAGGAGGCGGGGTTTGTGGAGCTGATTAAACTTCTGATTGGATGACGGACAAAAAGTTATATATTTTTGGTCCATTTTATGTTTAATTAGCTAACTTGAGAGACTGCGGAAATACTCCCAGCATGCATCTGCACTGAAACTACTCCCAGCATGCAGCTGAGTTTATACAAAATGACTGAATTCAGTATTGTATGTATTTAAGCACCGCTTTGCTCAACTGCTTTACATTAAATCTATTTTACAATGAATCCGTCAGGGCTTTTAATATACAGACAGTTCTGATTTTCACCTGGTTTTGGATTTTCTTATAAATGAACAATATTAAACTAAGGACATCTTTTCTCAGCTGATGAATCAGTTTAATGAGAATTCATGACATTTTTTCTTTAAAAGCAACATATGTATGTAGACATACACAGATGTACTGTATATCTGGGACATACAGAGGAATCAAAATAACGTCTCTCTCTCCATAGATGAAGAGAGAGGGGTCTCTGTGACAGGTCACTGCCAACTCGTAGCAAGTAAAAAAGCAGGACAGGAACTACAGAGCGGTTTGAATGAGCTCTGTGTCGGTCAGACTGAAGTAAAGAACGGGTGAGACGGGCGACACTGCACTTTTCTGATCTCATTGGGAAGTTCCACTTCAAATGCACAGGTACCAACATGCTCCTCTGCCTGTGGGTCTAACCAGCTGCTTCGGTGGAGTGACCGCACTGCTGAGTAAGATGACTGGCTCTCACTGATCCAATGTCCACTTCGATTCACTGGGGTCTGTGTTGGTCTTCACCCGACATCCATTAAGACATAAAGACACTGCTGCTACTTCAAAGCATATAGACTGAAATACTGGTTTGACCCTTTGGTCTTTTTATAAAGTCGGTCGTTCTCTCCTTAAATCTGATTGGCCGAGCTGTGTGTCCAGCCGTGACATTACTGACCAACACACACCTCTGAGCTCTTCCCATTTCATATCAATGTGTGATTTACAACACATTACTTTATATTATAAAGATATATATTAAAATAAACTGTAATTCTGTAACTTGGCCACTAGACGGCGGTTTTGGATTGAAACCTGGATTTCGTCGCAGAGACCAGATTTTTTTGCTGATTTGGTTTTTAATAAACACATTTATTAATTAAACCTTGTTTTTGATTATTCTGTGTTTGTAACTGTTTTCTAAAAGTGATCGAGGTTGTGTATTATTATAATACCATGGTAAACAGGTGTAACTGTAATCTGTGACCAACAACCTCTTTGCTGTGATTTATTCACAATAATGCCACGCCCCCTCTCTGATTACACTGCTTTACTACACCAATCTCACCCCACAACACTGATATTCATCTTCAGATCTTTGGGATCAGTGAAGTCACATTCAGGTGTTTAATGCTGCATTAAGCAATCACACAAATAAAACACTGCAACACCACAAAACTGAAACATGCTCATTAATCCACACAGAGTAAACAAAAGAAAGCCGAAAAACCAAACGTACAACTGCTAAAGAATCCACCTCCAGTTTATAAAACAAATGATTTAAAGGTTTTCAGCTGAACGCTTCCCTTTATACAAAAAACTAAACATACAAGTATCAAATAAGATTACGGTCAACCATCATCTTAAATCTGATTATCTAATCTAAGTTTTATTTGCTTGACCAGCCGCATGAAATGCATGACACGGTGGACAGACACACAACTTCACAAACACTAACAACACAACATAGCTCGAGCTAAAACTAATAAATACCCATCAGCATCACCAGCTAAAGATCCGTTAACTCAGTCTGTGCCAGCACTGCAGCTACGACGATTATAGGATGGAACCTGGACTTTTGTTGTAGTCCTGCAGGATGGACTTATATAGTTTATATTTATATTTTTAAATACAGACACCGATCACTACATAATCTGTAATGGCCGTCCTCTCTCTCTCTCTCTCTCTCTAAAGCTGGAGGAGAACCCGTCTTAACAACTACCGGTCCATTCCAAAATGACCTGCCCCTGCCCTGTCCTGCCACTCCAGCTCTCAGATGTGACCGTGGACTCTGAGTGCAGGAGGCTCTGACCGCTGTCGGACGCACACGTGAACGCCGAGTGAGTCAGCGCAGTCTGGCCTGAGTGAGCAACACGAGCCGAGACCATCAACTACTACAGTTACAAATAAACTGCTTCAGAGCAAAACACAAGTGATTTACAAACAAAACAACTCAGTGCAACAAATACATTTAAACTGAATATTTGAAATGTATATTTATAACAAACGGAGTTGTGCATTTTGTATACAACAGATTATACATATAGTCACTGTATAAAGATCTGAGCAAACTACAGACCGACAGCTGCACCATGTAACACAAATACACAACAACTAAACATTAAAAATGTAATATTTAAACAGAAATAAAAAAATATCCAGTGTGAAAAGCCAAAAGAATACAAGTTTAAGTGACAACAGTGTGTATTATATTGTGTAACCAGCCATTTCAGTTAGATGGTGCAATAATTTACACACACACATCAGGATCCAGTTTTGAAAATTTTGCGTTATTATTTCAGACTGGTTTAGAACAGTACCACCTATCCCGTCTCAAAAGCCTTTAAGATTAAATATTGTTCTATAGGTACAATGTGACCTTTCCATACTGTTAATGTTTGGTGTGAACTCCTCCCCCCACACGGTCATGGTGGAACTGCACCCACAGTGCAAACTGTTGTTCCATCAAAATACACCTTCAATGAAACTGATCTCTGTTCAGTTCTTTCAAAAGTTTTACAGAAACTCCAGACATACAGTACGTCCTACAGAATGCAAGAACTCGTGAAGGTCATGATGATCAATCAGTTAATAAATAGCAGGACAAATTTAATTTCTAATATCATCATAATTATTATAATTATTAGGAGTACCAGGTTTAACCAGTAGCTGGAGAATCGGCGTAAAACATCTTTTAAGATGATTATTATCTTCATAACAAAAGAGAGACTTTGATTTTTGTAGCTGGAGGTAGATTTCCGCTCGGCTGATCCACCCCCCCCCCCAAACTCTAATGGCGGCTTAATCAAAACCACATGGTCAACCACTTTGAGACGGAGCAGTGATTTTTGAAAAGGCTCTGCAGTTCATGTCAGAACTATAATGAGACTGATACGGATTTGTCTGGTTCATTGTTTAAAATAAAACACTAATGCGTACAAAGTTTAAACGCAGTTAAGTAGCGAGAGCTGCAGTGGTCCATTACCTGAATGAAGGGCTCTTTAATAATGTATATACATTAGTGCTGATCTAAAAGTCTTATGTAAAAGTTCTGTGCAGTTCAGTAAATGTTGAAGATTAACGGGAACTTTATAAATCCCGTCTCCTTCAGCTGACCAGCAGAACAAACGCAGCACAGAATACAGCTGAAAAAACATCCTATAGAATAATATATAGAGTCTAAATCCCAACTGTTCATAATTATCTGGAACATCTCCAAGTCTTTATCACGGTCCTGTTTCCGTTTCTGTAGTTTGGCGTCAACGCTATGAGTAACAAAGCTTTTAAATCTTTACTCAGCAATAAACCTGCTGCTGAGGTTCACGACTCAAAATGACACTCAACAAAAGTATGCAGCGAGTCTTTGGAACAGAATAGCGGCGCTGAGCGCGGGGACGCAGGAGATCGAGGACACGGCCGCGAGCCTGGAGGTGCATGATGGTCTGTTCGGTCTGATGAATCGCTTTCTGAGACGTGAGGCTGAGGAGCATCAACCAGGTGTGAACTTTATTCATCTCGTCTCACAAGTCATTGTTTATGGATAAATCTAACGATCTGTTTCTTTGATTCGTTCATTATTCTCACAACTGGAACTCTAATGGAACTGTGCTAGAACTTTCAAAAAGAACTTTCAGAAATAATAAAAAGAACTGTAATCTTTTCTTTTATTGTCTTTTCTTAAACACTGTGTTTGTTCTTAAGTACAATATTCTGGAATTATGAAATGCTTCAAATCTTAACCGCTTTACAGTCAAATAAAAAGCTCAGCTGCCATCGTGGACGAGCATTCGGCTAATTTTGTAAAAATAGTCCCTCTGCTTTTTGAGTTTGTATGTATATATGATGACACTCGGCGTTCTGCATGAGCCTTATTGCCTTTATAAAAGAGTTATACACACGCACACACACTAATAACAAACAAGGTTTGATTTATAAATGTGTAGACTGAACCAAAAAGACCAAAACCAGTTAGGAGCTCCAGCAAAGAAAAAGAGCAGAAACACAATCGAGTTGGAAACCATTCAAAAACACGAGAGCGTCTTTAAGATCGCTGAACTCGCTCACACGTGTGTGTTTTTCAGTATTAAAAACATCGATTTTGTATAAAATGCAGTTTTATGTATTTTGGACTCTAGAAGGAATTTACTTTGAAATGAAAAAATAAAAGAGTCTGGTTTGTATTCTATAGAAGTGGGTGGCGACCTCATGACCATGAGACCATGTGGTTCTTGTGCTGAGACAGTTGAGAACCTCTGCTTTAGAGGAACACGCTGCAGACTGTGCAGTAATGTGAGAGATGAAAGCTGAGTACGTCTCAGAGTGACCCATTCATTTTCTATTATGATTTTATGATTTTACACAAAACAGGTTTCAATTCCAAATACACCACATCGTGTTGACGGGTTCTTTGGTCCGAGTGGTGCTCTGAGCATGAACGAGGTTCTTACCGGTGAGCGGGGATCTTCCGAGCACCAGGACGTTGGGCAGAGGCATCATCACCAGCTGCTGCAGCGTCTCCTGAAATGAAGCACAAAGAAAGCATTGTTTAGCAACACAAACCTTCTGCCCCTCTGTCAGCGGCAGGTATGAACTGCTGCTGCCGCCGCCGCGGTCAGCACTCATTCAGTGGTCAGTGAGCTGCGATCAGAGCTCCATGCTGAGTGCTTACACCGCCGCAGCGCCAGCAGCAAACACAACACACAAAGGGAAGCGTTCAGTTCCTCACCTTCTCCTCATCAGGGGTTTGTTTTACTGACAAATGAATCTATAAAGTTAAACGCAAAGCCGTCATCGGAGGATCTGGCAAAACCCATGATGGAGGGTGAAGGGTGACTTAGCAGTGAGGAGCGCTAAAGAAGCTCAAAGTAAATAATAATAAAACATACATGAATTAATTAACTGATGATTTTGATCCTGTTCTGAACCAGACAAGTACATCTATACATCTGTACATCTATACTGTATGATGCAGGAGTTCTACTGAAATCATCTCAATTGTTTTTAACATCAGGGTGGCACAGGGTGGCACAGGGAGAAGTTCTTTTGTTTTACAGCAATTATGTAACGAGTTGGATTCCTGTACCAGGTGGACTTTAAAAACTGTGTGTGGATTGGTATGATCTCCCTGAGGCTCCAAAATCTAAAAACATAATAGGGATAGAGATCCTGTAAGTAGGTAGGTAAGAACATACGTTATTAGATGCATACATATATAAGTAGGTGTGTGTGTGTTTGTAAGTATGCATGTAGGTAAGAAAGTAAATAAGTATGTAAAGACCTAAAATATAATCATAAAAACTAGTTCTAATGTTTCTTAATCCATTTAAACATACAGTTGATTCTTTTGAAATATTCTATACTAAACCCAAACTATAGGTGCAGCGTGGGATGTAAACAGGCTCTGCAGTTTTTTTAACACACAGAAAATAAATGAGATTTAAAGATTTATCCATTTTGAAATTTCATTCTTATTTCTTTAACATAAGAATAAAAGCTGACTGAACTAAAGTATGAAACCTATAGTCGTTTGTTTAAATGCTACACAATCTAAACACATTTGTGAGAACTCGAACCTCATGGAAACACAGATTAAGGGCACTTCCTGTTCCCTGCCCCTGGGTGGAAAATGAAACCCATAGAAAAGTTCTTTGATGTGTTTAATGAAGAGGAACTTCAGTGACCGACAAAGAACCTTTGAGATGAAGTTAACTGCTCATGGGGCGTCCATTCGACGGGTGAACCTATGGATTAGGAATGAGGTATGTGAAGAAAGGATGTCCACATACTTAAAGAATAAAACTAAACCAAAGTTTAAATGTCACCATCACCATGAAGTTCATACCCCGTTTCCCCGACATTAAAGCGCTGTCTTAGCTTTTGCTCTTAAAGATGCGCTACGCATTATTTTTAGGAGACGTCTTCATCACATCAGATGACGGGCTCTCGATGGCTCGCCTGCACATTTACAGGTGACTGCAGTGGAAGGGAGCATCAGGGTTGGGGGTCGGGGGTGGTCTTCATGTCCCGCACTCAGCTGCTCTGCAACGGACGGGTGAAAGACGGGGACAACGGGCGCGGGCTAAAAAGGGTCACAGCTGTGTGCCCTGGTGTTCGGTTCGGGGTGGGGGGGGGGGTTTGGGGGCTTGGGACGACAACGGATATTTAGCATTTCAGCAAAACCTGTACATCATGCGCCCAATACGGCGAACACACCACGCACGTTGGTGGATCGCTGTGTATGGCGCCACATCCATGTCAAAATCTGCACTCACATGTCCATCTGATGCACATGGAAAACCGTGGCCACGCCCCTCCCGTCACAATCACGTCACCTTTAAAAGGTGCTCTAAAATGTTAAATATGCCAAAGTGAT
>JAOUQT010313575.1:0-14770 GCA_025769995.1 Xyliphius kryptos | reverse complement strand
GCGCGATTCGTCACTCCAGAGAACGCGTCTCCACTGCTCTAGAGTCCAGTGGGGGTGTGCTTTACACCACTGCATCCGACGCTTTGCGTTGCACTTGGTGATGTATGACTTGGACGCAGCTGCTGGACCAGGAAACCCATTCCATGAAGCTCTCTGCACAACGTTCTCGAGCTGATCTGAAGGCCACGTGAAGTTTGGAGTTCAGTAGTAATCAAACACCTGATCATTTGGAGGGGTGAGCAAATACTTTTGGTAATATAGTGTATTTATAATAATGTACTGAAACAATATTCTCCAGATTTGGTACTGAAAGTTTGTGTACAACCAGAAAAAAATAACCAATGGACAGTTGTTTGTTCTTTATTAAAATGGACTTTGATTCTGGAGGCGGAGTTAAATGTATCGTTTTACATCCTCAGTAGTGTCATCTTTATTTACCCCTCTTTTTTTTTTTTTAGAAACTACCAACAAATTCCTGTTCATCGGTCATCACTCACATAAGAATCTACATTTTACCTCCTTGTTTAGGCCACACCCAGTTCCCACGTGGGGACTTGGTGAATTGGCCCTAAAGCAAAAGAAAGGGGTCCCACTGAGGTCACTGCAGCGGTGCAGGCCTCCTGTCCATCAAACCAAACCTGTTCAGGATTGTGCTTAAGGAACCAGTCTGATGACCTGCAGGCCCCCGGTTTGATTACTGGCCCCATGTACAATGGCTTTGGTGCCCTTGAGCAAGCCCACGATGCTGCTTGGTTCCAATAATTCATATTTAATTTAATACGGTTTAATAAAACAGACTGATTTTCTGCGGGGTCTCTGTCTGCGAATGTCCTTCGCATTGACCCCAAAACGAACGTGGACCCTGAGATTGCATGGGCACCATGGTTTAGTCACCCAACAGCATCTCAGTGTCATCTGACGGGAGACCGCGTCCCTCAAAGTTAACCGCTTCTCCAGCAGGGCGGCGACACACTGACACGCTGGTATCCGTATATTTGGGACGTTAGTCGTCGAATCGTATGGAATTACGATTGTTGACGTCGATGCTGAACTTCTTATTGGACGGCTGTGCGAACCCAAGTCCCGCCCCCTTGTTCTGGTAGTCCATGCGTCGATTCTGGGCACGCTCAAACTCTCCCATGAGGCCTTGCTGTAAGCTCTGCTGAGCGTCTTTTCCCAGAGCCATGTTGAAGTGGGCGGGGCTCTGTGTGACGGCCTGGATGCCCTTCTTAAACCCGCCCATCAGACGGAGGAACTTGGTCTGCTGTGCAGAACTGTCGAAGTGCGCCGTGCCCCACTGCCCAAAACCCTGAACACACAGACAGGGGTTACAGCGCCTCCACATGGTGACATCATCACAATAACACACCTCCGCCATTAAAACTCCGCCCTGCGTGAAACGTAACGGTCATAAAGAAACAAACGAGTGAAATACGAACCGCGGGTTGTGACTCCTTGTCGACGTCCTTCTGCAGAGCGAGTCTCCGCCCCTAAAAAAAAACAAACAAAAACACAAACATCACCACATGCATGAACAAAAATATTGGGACAGTTTAATTCAGTCTCATTAAAAACATGAATAAAATCACACATGGTTTAGATGCATAGAGAGAACAGTTTGGGGAAGGCCCTTTTCTGATCTAGCATAATAGTCGCTCAGTATCTTTAAGGCAGGAACCAGCCTTGCGACCTGAAAGCCCTCGGGTTCGATTCCAGGTCCCACCAAGTGCTGTGGCTGAAGGGGTGAAGTTTTTTTTTTGTACATAATCATGTAAATGCAGCACATTGAATCCATGTTTTTGGACTGTGGGAGGAACCCGCAGAGAACATAGAAACTCCACGCAGACTGGGATTCAGAGTGGAAATCCCCAGCGCCGAGACGGAGACGTGCTGACCACTAAGCCGCCCCACACACATCATACACTATGGCTGTATAGTTACCAAATCAATCGAGGCTTCATCAAGGTTTCCTGCTTTTGACGACACGAACACCACACTGTCGCGCTGCAAAAGAAAACCACGTCTTATCACCAAAAACCATCGCCTTTTATTCATTCATTATTCCTATAAAAGGCTTTATCCACATGATCCTTCACAAACACGCCAAAGCGCATAGACATCAGTGTAACAAAGCTACAATCCATCAGCCAATCAGAGTCCCTGAAAACCTCCAAGTTCTCCTTCTCCTGTTCCCCCTCAGTGCATTGTAATTTTTCCCGTAGCGTACATTTTTGTTCATTTTTGTTTGCCGTTTTCACAAAAAACATACTGGACTTTTTATAAATAATGTTTGTGGTGATGTAACGCTACGTTTCCGTGTGGATACGAGGCCCAGATACCCAGCTACGGGTGGACGAGGTCTGACAAAAAATTTCATGATCATTTATTAGAGTTCAAACAGCCTCACGGGCCGGACGGGTCATGTTTGCGGGCCATTTCTGACCCACGCTTTAAAGCTTTTAATTGAACTCAAATCCATGTTTTTGGACTGTGAGAGAGAAGTTGGGAACCCGGGGGAACCCCACGCGGACAGGGGGAGAAGATAAAAACTCCACCCAGATTGGAACCGGGAATCCCCAGCGCCGAGAGGAGAACATGCTAATCACCAAGCCACTGTGTCGCCACAAGCTGTTTTCCGTTAGTTACATTCAGAATTAAAGCTACAGGCAGCAGAGTGGGGGTCCTGGAACACCAGTTGGATAAAGCAGTTGGTGGTCGGGTGGTTTTATTCGAACCTCACATAGAAAACAATGAGAAAGCCGGTGAACACGGTCGCTACTTTTTAATAAACTCACCCCGTCTTCATCGGGCCCGTCCTCCTCCACCTCCTTCTTCACTTTAACTCCCTTATGTTTTTTTACGGCTCCGTTCTGTGGCTCCTCGCTGAGGCTCTCCGGCTCCACCAGCTTGCTCTTCTTCTTCTTCTTCCTCTTCGTCGTCACTACTCCTTCATTTACTTCGTTTGAGTCGGTTTTTGTTTTTGTCTTTACCACCGTCTCTACTTCCTGCTCCTCTTCCAACTTCTTCTTCTTCTTCTTGGCTTCATCGTGAGGTTCCACTTCCATCGTCTCTTCTGTGACTGTCTCACTTTCTTCTCGAACTTTTTTCCTCTTCTTTTTGATTTCGTCTCCCCCTCCCGACTCATCCTGGCTCTCTGGTTTTATCTTCTTTTTCTTTTTCCCTTTTTTGCCTCCCACCTCCACCTCCTCCACCACCTCCACCTCCTCCTCCTCCTCCTCAGGGAGCACCGTTTCCTCGTTCAGATCCCTCACTTTATTCTTTTTACTTTTCTTTTTGGGAGGTTCATCAGGAAATTCAGTGGAACGTGTTTCTCCCTCACATTCATCCGCTACCTTTTTCTTCTTTTTCTTTTTTTTCACCTCCCCGTCATTCTGCTCTCCTGCCTCCTCCGTCTCCTCAGCCGCCTTGTACTTCTGTTTCTTTTTACCTCCTTCCTGGTTTTCGAAGCCTCTGTCTTTCTTCTCCTTCTCTTTTCTTTTCTTTCTTTGGTTCTCTGGTTCTCCAGCATCCATCACTTCTTCACCCATTTCCTCTTCTTTTTTAATTCTTTTCTTCTTTTTCTTGGAAACTTCCACGTGTTTCATTTCTTCTCTGTCTGCACTCGTGTTTAACAAGCTTTCTTCTTCTTTCTTCACCTTTTTCTTTTTTTTAGTTCCAACATCCTTAGATTCAAACCGACTTCCGCTGATGTCCGCCTTCATCTCTCACACGACTGCAGCAGGCGCCTGCTTTAAAAATTAAAATCATTAAGAGTGGAATCCAAACCCCAGTTTCTGTCCATCGAACACTTTATTTATCTGAACTCTATAATCTTATTAACTGATTGTTCATACAGAGTATTGATTATTAGTCCTTTAAATGTGATTCAATTCCAACATGAACTTTAGCACGTGTCCTGTTTACTCCCATCAGTTCCTGATCTATAACTTATGGTTCCATATAATTGTTTTAATATATATTTTCTCATCATAATAAATGTGGAGCGTGGTCTGTCAGGCTGCTTCTGCCTCCCACACTGTTTTCATGCAGACGCACTCCCTCCCCTCTTTGCACTCTTTTCCAAACCCATCTCCTATACCATGCATCACCCACTGCATGCGTTCATATCCAAACACAGCATGGGCATTCTGGGCATTGGGAACACACCCAGGACAGGGCGCCAATCTATCGCTGGGCGAGTGAAATAAGCACACATCTCCAGGGGTGGTTTTCCGCTTTCCTCCCACAGTTCAAAAACATGAATTTAAGGTATATAGAATGCTCTAAATTAATAGAATGTGTATGGATGTGTGAGAGAGTGTGCCCAGTGATGGATTGGCGCCCTGTCCTGAAGACCTTCTCCCATGGATGGGCATGGGGAAGCCCACGCGACCCTGATGAATGAATGAATTACATGACATACATACAGACTGTTTCGCGCATGCGCAGATCGTTGTCTGTATGCATGGCCATCAGCAGGGTTTTATAATTTATTTTTAGTTTCCTAAACTATGAAGTTTCACTTCAAACATGAAATGTATATACATATATATATACAGATTAAATTTTATATAATATAAAAACTTAAACCAGAAACGTGGTTATATGCTCACCACATTTGTATAATTTGCACAAAGGTACAAATGTTCTCGTTAGCTTTATTAATTATAACCAAACATTTAGTAGTTGTCGAGATTAATTCTCTGTAATTAAAACAAATTTAAGGTTTAGTTTAAGTTTAATTTAAGCTAATAAATGAGTGAAATCAGCTGTACGTTTTTCAGTTAAATCTCGTTGCAGGGTGAATGTTGTTGCCGCTCGCGCAGTTTAACACGGACTTCATTATAATAAAGTACAAGTTTTATTTTATGAAACACAAAAAAACATCGGTTAACTTACCTCCTGACCCACGTGGACGCAGAATCAATGATTTCATAACGTGTCGACGAGACCAATTTCAAAATAAAAGTCCTAGCAAACGCCATACTGCTGTATGAACTATTTATACATGACACGGTTATTATTCATTTTATAAAATAACACTATAAGAAACAAAACCTTGCGTTTTAAGCAAAGGCGACTAGTTTGACAATTACACTGCTTAAAAACATAATGGGAACACTTAAACACCACAATGTAACTCCAGGTCAAGCACACTTGTGTGAAATCCAGCTGTCCAGTTAGCGTGCAACACGGATAGTGAATCCATTTCACTTGCTGTTGTGTGAATGGAACAGACAACAGGTAAGAGGCATTTAGCAAGACCCCCCTATAAAGGAGAGCTTCTGCTTCTACATATTTTAAGAAAAATGACTGAAGTAAATAACCATACAATGACTACATTGTTGATATCTGAGTTAAACCGGTTTTGCAGACTGGTGTAGTTCGATGCTGCATCTTAAACATGTCCTGATCTGTTCTGTCATAAATTACAAAAAATGTTTTGATTGCCGTTTTGAGTATAAACCTTATTCGAATCAGAATACTTTATTGATTCCAGAGAAGAAATTATCCGCATGCACCGAGCTCCCACCACAAACTCCACTCAACACCTTTGGAATTTAATTCTTTGGCGATTTTATATCAGGGCTTCTGTTATTTATTAAATGTCTGCTCTTTTAAAAGCTGAGTCCAAAAACAGGGAAACGAGTTTATTGGTGTCCCATGGTAGGCTTTATTTTCCAAGGAGAGACAATACACATACACTAAAAGAAAATAAGAACAATACTGCACATTTTATTAAGTACAACTAAGATTTTTGAACAGAAGCACACTGTAATTGCCAAGTGATTCATTCGTTTTAGGTTGTGTTTAAGAGATTTACCACAAAAATCCTCCCCGACTTTATATAAAATGGTGTAGTCCGTGAGTTAATTGCAGGGTCCTGGGTTGAACCATGTGCAAACCTATAGGGGGAGGAGGGTTCTGCCAGGTCACATGGTGTAGATCATATCAAAGCGTGCAAAAATCACATCACTGACAATGCTGTTCAACAAACAAAATACCCAAGGTGTTACAGAAGTACTGCGGTGTATTTAATCAACTCTCGCTCCACTGTATCTGTGTGATTACCTCCCTGTAACGAGGGAGGAACCAGAAATGGCTTTTCATCCAACAGTCAGTAAATCTTCCTGTAAAGCAAAATTCTTTTGGTTGGTCTTGTTCGAATGCTGCAATCAGAAAGAGCTCTAATTTTATCTCTAATTAACGGCGCAGAGGCAAAAGCGCACGTGTAATAACACCTTTCCAGATGCTAATTAGCATTGAATATATTTTGCTTTAAACAGTGCCACTCCATTTTTTTTTTTAACCATGCTTAAATAGTCAACGTTGCTTTCCGTTGAATCATCTATAAATTTTCTTAGAATATAAATTTTCAGAATATGTCACGGAGTTCAACCTTTCTGTTCCAGCTCATTGCTGAAAGCGGAGCATCTCAGATCTGAAAACTTCTAAATGTGACAGAAATAAACCCCATTTTCAACTCCGTTTAAATAATTAGCACCAAAGTCCGTTCAATATTTATCAACTATTAGATATTTTCAGCTCTGCTATCTCCAAGTTACAGTAGCGTTAGCAACCAGCTAACCACTGAGCAGTAACATATAGCATAAAACAAGAAAATGTAGCTGTAATAAATTAACCCATGGGCATCAAACCAACAGTTAACCAATAAACAGACACTCTTAGTTATTTAAATGTCATTACGTTATTTAATATAAGAAAGTTAAGGGCTGTTATTAAAGCTGGACATCCATCCCATTCATGTTTTGAATAAGAAGTGTTAGTTTAACTGAAGGCTGATCACTGATATTTGATTTTGTAAGATAGAAAATATGAGAATACATCAAATTTTATGAACACCTTATTTGGAATAGATGAAGTACATATGTTTTAAAGGCAATGACATAAAAGCTTGTCCTAAAAAAGTGCCATGTGTCAGTTTTATAAAGAAATAATGATATTTTTAGGGACAAAAAACCCTTAAACGCCGTAAACCATTGTTTTTATTTGGAGTTTTATCTCGTCTTGTTCACTGACAAGATATCCTCAGGGTTTCAGCAGCTCAGAAATTGACTCAACTCTCATACATTGATGTTTGAACATGATGTACATGCCGTTAATTTACTTAAACTTATTAACCAATATGGCACGGTGGCTTAGTGGTTAGCATGTTCGCCTTTCACCGCTGGGGATCACCGGTTCAAGTCCCGATCTGGGTGGAGTTTCCATGTCCTCCCCATGTCGGAGTGGGTTTTTCCGATTTCCTCCCACAGTCCAAAAACATGGATTCGAGGTAAATTGAATGCTCTAAATTGCCCCGTATATTGTGTGTGTGTGCCCAGAGATGAATAGGTGCCCTGTTCTGGGTGTATCTGCCCAGCGCCCGAGACGTTCTCTTCTGGCTGGGCATGGGGAACCCCACCGCGACCCTCATAAAGGAATAAGAGGAAGATAAATGGATGGATGGATGATTGACCAGTATGTGTCTCTCTGTGTTAAACCTGGTGGTTTGTCCACTATGTGAGTTTAAAGCAAACACAACTGACCTGCTGATATAGTCGCTGCAGCAGAGTTCAAATCACATTAATAGATTTGTGTTTCATTCAGGGGGTTTTAGTTTTATTTACAATACAGAAAAGTAAATCACACGCACAATGAAGATACAGTAGATAGAGTTTGGACTCAAATACACTGTGGTATTGCTTCAACAAAAGCACAGACAGTAAACATCAACATCCCTTAACCGACTCAAAGTGCTACTCATTTACTCATAAAGTACTCTACATGTTAAAAACGACAAAGTCTCAATACGCTACTCACAAAATAGTTACAAAACGCTTTTCAAAACTGTTAGCAAGTTATAAAATCCACTCTGAAGATAAAACTATTCAACGGTGAGACTGATAATGGATGCGAGTTATGCAGTAGTACAGCATCATGTTTTAAAGTGCACAAAAACACTTCCCTGAAGAGCGAAAAGAAAACGACACGTTAGCCTTCTCAGGAAAACCGGCAGCTTAGCGTTTGAGTTAGATGGGAAGAACAAGCCAAAGTAAACCTAAGATCATAAAAAAGTAAATTCATCATAAACTTGATTGTCATAAAGTCTGTATTTAGTGATAACTTTTTGCAGATGACAAAATGTTTACGAATGAAAAGAAATTCTAGCTTTTTAAGTGATGTTTCAGGAGCCTCTCCAAATATCCCAAACGGCATTCGGAGGAAAAAGAAGACAGAACCGGCAAAATAATAATGATAATAATAATAATAATAATAATACAGTACTATTATGGCAATAGGATTGTAACTAGGTGACTATAAGTGGCCTTCACCATCCAGTGCAATTCATCCTTCCCACTGCACACATCACTCAGGTTCAGGTATGTCTTACATATTATTACAATAGCATGTTAGGTTGAGCACAGTTTGGGAAAAACTTTTATTTTGCCATGGATCCTCTATGTGTACCGTATGGCCGTGTAAGGTTTGGGTCCCCCAGGTCAGGAGTGGTCATGGGTTTCACCACAAATGCCTTCCTGTGTAATTGGGTGGAGCACTGGGAACCTGTGAGATAGGTAAGAGAAAGGTACACTTAAAATAGACTCTGTGTTTGAGAGTATATAAAGAAATATCCTACGACAGTGGAATTAAACCTGGTTTGGTAAGAATGGCCTCGGTGGGCCAGCAGAAGATGGAACCGGATTATAATAACATGGCATTTGGGGTTTTAGGTGATCTGGTATTGGGACAAGTACATTACACCTTCAGGTTTATTGTGAACGGTCAGCAACATGGAAATGATGGTCACACTGTGGCATGGACCGAATTCTTTTCTCTAATTGGAAGGAGTGGTGGTTCGGTGGTCAGAGTGTTGGACTATCAATCTAAGGGTTGGGGGTTCAAATCCCGGGTCTACTGAAGTTACCAATGTGGGTCCTTGAGCAAGACCCTTGACCCTCACTGCTCCAGGGTCCTGTATCAACCCTGTGTTCTGATCCCAACCAAGTTGGGATGCTTGTAAGTCGCTTTAGATAAAAGCGTCTGCTAAATAACTAAATGTAAATGTAATATGAGCAAATAAATTAACATAACATGCCAGTATGTGAATTTAATTAAAGCATAAACAAGCCCTCAGTAACCTAAAGCTCAGTCAAAGTATTGGAAGTGCTTCCCATGGCATTCGATCTGGCAGCTGTGACCTGACGTATGGACCTGACGTATGGACTAACATGGGGTTAACTGGTCTCTCGTTGCAGTTATGACCGAGACTTGGATCCAGAATGGCTGTGCGCTTTTTATAGTGTTCGGCGTGACTACAGGGGCCCCGGACGGGGACTGAGAGCATGTGGCAGTGGGGTGTGG
The DNA here is from genome assembly GCA_025769995.1 of Xyliphius kryptos. Lineage (NCBI taxonomy): Eukaryota > Metazoa > Chordata > Actinopteri > Siluriformes > Aspredinidae > Xyliphius > Xyliphius kryptos. The sequence continues at coordinate 5,404 of JAOUQT010313575.1, read as the reverse complement.
AAACCGTGCTCCTGATGACTGTAAATGTTTGGAGGTGAAGAAGTGATCTGCTTGGTTACACTCACAAAACGGTGGAACTGTTCCCCCTTTGGATCTCTGTGGGGTGACCGGGCCCCCAATTTACGACCTTGGGAACCGTTGTTTCCTTTTGTTTTTGGACTTAAACTCTTTGTTGAACTGTCGCTGCCAGCATTGTATACTTACCGTTCCTCCGTTCATAAGAAGAGCCATCTCAGTGGGCTGGTACACGTGGCTTCGGAAAGGGGGCGTGGGCCGAATGACCGAGCCATGGTACCCGCCAGCCTGCATACCTGTCACACATACGCAAGCTTGTGTTAATCAGCAAAACCTCACGTCCTCAGAATCACAATCCAGAGCAGAACACACTAAACACCCCACCTGCATTGTGCTCCTCTATGGAAAAGGCCTGCCGATCAGAGTAGGCTGCTCTGTGATTGGCCGGCAGCTCGTCGTCGTCGTGGTAACCCCGTGCGGTCGGTGGCTGTCGTGCATCGTAGTAATCCTGGCCGCCCTCCTCGTTCATCTGACTGGCAGTCCGCAGACACAGATGGGCTTCTGGTATGGCGTGGAACAGCAGCAGGGCCCATCCCTCCATGACCAGCGCGATGGCCAGGGCAGGTTCTTCTCCCGCCGACTCTGTGCCCGTTAGGTTTGCCGCAGCCGCGTCGCCGTAAAGATAAAATCCAAGCCAGGCGGCCCAGACCAGAAGGGAAGCGAGACAGGACAGAAACAGCCAGACGCCATTACAACTCCAGCGCCGCCTCTTCTTCCTGGTGGCCTCGTCTCCGTGCCTCCCGCCGCACAACAGGACGCCGAGTGAGACGCTCGTAGCTACAAGTAGGAGGACTAACGTGTAGCCACACACTAGAGAGAAGTCCAGTGGTGGGTACTCACAGGCTTTGTGTTCCTCCCGAACCACCGTCAGAAGCAGCCACTCGCCGGTGACCATGCCCTGGACGAGCGTGAACCCGAACGCCAGCGCCGACAGCGAGGCGCCGGACGGCCCGCGTTTCCCTGCCGCCAGCTTCCGCAGCCTCAGCGCCTGCACCAGCAGGCAGGAGAAACACAGCGCAAACAACGAACTCCACAGGCCACGGCGCATCATGCAGGCTGTCTCACTTTTCCGCACCATGAACGCCAGCGACAGTCCAAACAGACCCACCGTACCCAGCAGCAGCAGTAGCAGAGGGCCCACGCCGCTACGTCGCTCAGGCTCAGTCACCGTCTTCAGTTTTGAGAGGAGAATGGCGGAAAGAACAAGCGCCGAAACGGCGCCCCCGCACGCCACGGCCTCTAACACGACCCCCCAGACGGACTCCAGATCACACAGGAGCCGGAAGGACGGGTCCACATCCGAGCCACAGCCTTTGGGAGGCGTTGAGGCATCTTCTGAGCCGGTGCCTGCACAGGAGCCGAAACCAACCAGACAGAGGAGGGTGAAGAACAACACCGCCATGACTGCAGGACAAAAGATCAAACAAACCCAGTTATTCGTATGAATTTATACGTTTAAACTTATAAACCTGTGCAGCTACAAAGTGGAACTGTCTTAAGTGTTTGAGTCCAGTCTATGATTTATTGGGCAGCCCACATCTGTGGTAGCTTGGGATGCTAAACAAGTAGAACCTGGTTGAGGGATGGAGTCCCAGCACTGCGTTTCTGTCCCCCACCGGACCCCCGAGCGTAATCATAACCACTTACAGCCTGGTTTACAACATTACCATGTTTGGACGTGACTGTGAAGACGAGTGACCGCCGAGTGCTGAGGATGGACGTGATTTAATTGTTGATGCAGTGAGGCAGAAACTGACCTTAAAACAACTAGACAGATATCTAAACTGGTCCAGAGACCCTATGTGTACTGGGCTAATGGGTTAGCTTTGCTCTGGTTACACCGTCCCATGTAACGAACCCTAAGGTCTAGCATGTCCAATGCCATTGGGTTAAGTGTGGTCCAATGCCATTGGGGGTGGGGTCAGTGGATCCGGTTACAAAACTCTCAGGAATGATTCCTGCATTGGGATTATTTCGAAACAACTGCTTCAGCGGCGGGCAGCACAGAGGGTGAAGCGGATGGCCCTCCTGTCTTACAGCAAAAATAGAGTTTGCATGTTCTTCCTGTGTTCATAAGCTCTGGTTTCCCTCCTAACATGCTGAAGTTGTGAATGTGGTTGGTGTCAGTCCTGCAGGACTGCGGGATCTTTTGTGTTCACGCTGTAACAGTACTGTAAGCCTCAACAGCTCCACCTTTCTGATGATTCCTGGTTAAAATGGTCTTTCAGTGATGGGGGTTCTCCAGTTTCCTCCCAAAATTCACACTAAATTGGCTGCTCTAGTGAGTGTGTGCCCAGCGATGGATTGGCACCCTGTCCTGGGTGTATCTGCTCAGCACCCAAAACATGGTCCCATCCCAGTATGGGATGAAGCGGAAGATAATGAGATGGAATGAAGTTTCAATGATGGACAGCATGGTGGTGCATGTTTTGTAGGTCCTGAGATTGATTCCTTGGCAACCAGGGTACTTCAATGCAGAGTTTGCATGTTCTCTTCATCTGGTCGTAGTGTGATGTGTAAGTCCCATGTGTGTATATTAACAGTGGGTTAACTGGGCTGGGCTTGTTAGAATGTGAACTGCATTGTGATCGACTGATCACAACAGTTTCTCAAAGCACCTACACTGGACCCCCACACGTCCGAGTGAGTGAGCGAACAGAGATTTAATACGGACGCAGTGTTTATCAGGTACAGCCCCAAACTCAATAGGTCTTTATTTAAAGGCAGACATTACAGTAAGCTTTGTATTATAAGATGCAATTATGTTTAATATTAACCCGAGCCGCTCGGAGTGGACAGAAGACGTCTGTGGCTTTTATCTCGAGCAAAAATAGGATTTAATTTGTTTATTTGAACCTGAGTTTGTATGGTTTACTCCTGCGGGTGTGCTCTAATTCCATTATCTCACTCATGGTTTCAGTAATCACTCATTTCAGACAGTGCTGTACTGAAGCTCAAACCTATTCTGGGAACACCCGCAGACACCCAAGTAAACATTGGGAAAACATGCCAAACTCCAAATCAATACTGTTGAATAGATGCACAATGATTTGGAGGGATCTTTGCAGGGGGCTGGGAGCACACTGTATGGATTAAAATAGCAAAACGCTCCGCTTGGTGTGAACTGGGCTCCAACCTGCGGGAAGAACAGCCTCCACTCCTCAAAATCAGGGTTGAATGCGTTCAGCTGTCCAGAATGCAGGACTGGGTAGCAGCTGGATGTCGTTCAGCTCCAAAAAAATCAGTAATCATGGTGTGTCCCAACATCCCTTCATTTATTTTGGACTAGGGTCACGGTCAAGGACGGATTAAGGATAGTCTGGGCCCCTGGGCAAAGAGTTGCTCTTCTCTAGGGCCCCCTGGTAGGGGCTCTCATAACCAGGGCCCTCTAAAAATATGCCCCCCTCTTTCCTAGGACCCCTAATAGCCAGAAGTCGAAGTCAGAGCAGTGCCACAACGCCTCATCCATTTTCCTAAGGGGTCCAAAAGCATGGCTAGGGCCCAAAAGCATGGTTAGGGCCCCCAAGAGGCCCTGGGGTCAAATCCCTAATAGTCAGAGGATCCTTAAAACGGGGGGCCCTGGGAAATAAAAATATATTGTACCATAAATGTTGATAGGCATCGCAAAAAGTTTTCGGCCAGGTGCCCCCCGGGGCCCCTGGGCGCTGGCCCCACTGGCCCGGTCAGTAATCCAGCCATGTCGCCAGCTCCTTGTCCTTGGCAATGACAAAGCACTGCGGCTACGGCAGAACCTGGAACCTGGACTTCTGTTGGACTGATCGCGTTGCATCTGAACTGTCTGTACATTGGTGTCAGACACTGTTAATGCTGCCCGGCCGCTCAAGGGGGAAAAGTCCAACTCATGCCACTGTCCCTTTGGGATGCTCTTTGGTGGTTTGCCTTATGACATTGTAAAGCTTGTGACAACGCAATGTTGTAAAAAGCGCCATATACACTCCAAAGACCTCAGGGTTTGGCTAAATTAAGGTCTTCGAAGCCATATTCCTTAAATTTGAAGGTTTTTTTTCCCAACCATTGAAATCCAAATTGGGAACTTAACTTACGCAACATGTATTCATTTTATATTCGTTGGTGCTTAGCCTTTAAACATGGTACCCATCCAGACTAGGCATCTACAATCCATCCGGTCTATTAAAAGTCAATCGTTCCTAAACTAGAAAACCATTTCCATTATGAGAATTCTTCAAAGGATCTTCAGATCCAAGGACGAGGCCTGTCCGCATTAGCAGTGATCACTAACCCCACGTGTGGCCTAAATAAGATAAGTCTCTGTAGATATCCTGAGACCGTTCCTACAGTCACCACAGTGAGATCAACAGAGCCGCGAGCGCTGACGTCGTCTTCCTGCTTCACTCAACTGTCTGTGGTGTAGCTGCACCGAAGCGTGAGAGGACTCAACCCAAAAGACGCTTTACTGTTTCTCATCAGAACGACTCATGCACATGGTGGTGGGGGGGAGGGGAATCAGAACATCTAGACACCAACCTGGGCGACTTTTATCGCATTCTGGGTCGCTCCGCCGGCGTGATATTCCACTTTGAACTTCTTGACCATCTCTTCAAACCTAGGGTGAAAAAAAAAGAAAAGAACAAAAGATGATTTGACAACTTTAGACCACACAACGAAACCGGAGCCACATCAGTTTATAGAGAGCGAGAGATTAACGACGATAGGCGTTTCATTTCTGCACAGGCCTCGTCCAGAACGTCTCTGCAAAACCACAATATCAACCAGTGGAGAGGCACTGAGAACAGGAAACCTCACACAGTGTAAACAGGAAATCGAGGACTTGTAGTCCTGTGCTGGAGGGCAAGAAGGCATCTAAAAATGTGCATGTGTACTGTACTTCTGCACGTAGCGGCGATATAAGCCGTACATAACGGAAGCGTAATTACAGCCTAAATGTGATTACCTTCAGAAGCACCTGTTAAACCACGTTTAGGATGGAGGCAAATGAGCTCATTACCAGCGGAAAGGTGGGCATAATGTCGCTCCATGTGGAACATGCACCCTTTACTTAAACGCACAATAAATAAATGCACAAACCATCTGGAACCCACTCAGTGTGCCCTTGCACGGCCAAAAAACAAGCAGGATTTAGAACTGAGGTTGACGTGGACGTGATGATTTTGCGGGAATCGCCCATCCAGGGGAGAACATTTCAGGCGGTGGGCAGATACACCCAGGGCGCCAATCTATGTCTGGGCACACACTCACACAGACACACACATACTACACTGCTCACAAAAATAAAGGGAACACTTAAACAACACAATGTAACTCCAAGTAAACCACACTTCTGTGAAAC
>JAOUQT010313566.1:0-14771 GCA_025769995.1 Xyliphius kryptos | reverse complement strand
TTACTGGTGCAATGTGCAATTAATGAAGATTGGCCAATTTAGCCATGAAACCTCCCACACTAAAATGACAGGTGTTTCAGTTTTATTGTCTAACCCCTGTATTTTTTTTCTTTATGATTACACACATGCACACACATACATACGTGATATGGAATCACACTATGGAATGTGTTTTATATATTCTGAACATTAAATCAAGTATTTCCTGTCTCAGTTCTTGTTCAGCGTTGTGTCCTTCAGACAGCAGACGGTAGGCCAATCCTCACCATAATCTCCTATCTGGAGCAATGACATTCATAAATTCTAATGATGCAATGTCTCCTAATTCAACCTTTTTTAAGAGTTAATAAGAAGGAGTGGACAGATCAATTGCCCCAAGGTCCCAGGATAAGTATGTTGCACATCCAGGATCAGGAGGCTTATAGTTTTTTTAAAGGATGCTGAAACAGCAGCTACCTGTATTAGGTTATTCTTTTTCCAAATACAGAGAAGAAAGTCTCAGTCGGACTGCCAAAAAAAAATGTTGGCTCACCTGGAAAACTCTTTATATCACGACAGTTTGTAAATAATTTAAAACACCATTAATGTTTTCAAATTAATGATTAATTTTCATAATGTATTTCTAAACAACACTATATATTATTTTAATATTACATGTACACACAAAGACATTAAAAGTGAGTAACTGAAGCCACCAAGACACTGATTACCTAAGAGCTATTGATATAAATATACTGTTTGGTTGTTCCTTCATACATTCATTCATTCACTTCAGTATCTCTTTTATTCCTGCCAGTGTCACACAGTGATTCTGTAGCTTGTCTAAATATCACTTGATGTGAAGCATGAACACACTCTAGCTCATTTTTACTGATTCACTTTATTGTTTTTGAAGGTGGAAAGAAACCAGAATTTTACAAAAACTCAGGATTAAACAGGGGACTCTAGAACTAAGAGAATGGAGCACACAACATCTCATTATTTACTGTATGTAATGGACAGAACATTAGAATAATGACTATCTTTACAAACTATATATACTGTTTGGAGTTTGCAAGTTTTCCCTCTGTTCGCATGGGTTTTCTCTGGCTACTCCAGTTTCCTTCCATATTTTAAAGACATGCATTCTAGGTTAATTGGTGTCTCTATTGTTTTAAATGGAAACAGAATTTCGGGATACATTTTTGTAATATTTATATTTTTTTCTTCTGGGAACATTGCTTCTGAAAATTGGGATGGTAGTCTAGTAAAATAAAGTCACTTCATTCAACATTCATTCATTCATCACTGCAAACTCCACACAGAAATTTTCAGAGTCATTCCACCTAGGGATTGAACCCATGTCGTTCTTGATATAAGGCGACAGCGATACCCACCCCGCCACCATGCTGGAAAGCAACCCCAGTAGATAAACCCGTCCTCGTTTTGGTTATAAAATATTAGCAACCTGAAAAAGTGTGAGGGATTGTGTAGAATTTACAATAAGTATAAACATGTTAGAAACACTTCATTCATTTAAAATAGCAAACAAATGGCCATTGTTTTCCTATGGTATCTTCTTATAGTCCATGAGAATCATGTGACAGCTGTATTCAGAACATGAGGTTATTATTGTCGTTGTGCTTAATGTATAACCAGCATTGTATTTGTATAATTTAAATAATTTTGCATAAGAATTTGGTGAAATCAGATTTATAATAACAACATATTCCTGGATCAATATGCCTAAATTATAGTGCCATTTTTGGTGTGCTATCATCAGCAGAGTGTAATGACTATGTTTGTGAACAGTTTTCAAATCCCCTAGATATAGAACACACTAATTTAAGCATGTCCCTAGTCTGTCATAATGATCCTTGCTAGCTAATTAGCTTGTCAATGTATTCACTACATTTATATAAATTAGATATATGGATTCATGCGGGGGCTAGATAACATTCCAAATTTCATAGAAATTGATAAATGTTGTAAATATATGATATTATTGGTCATCAAAAAACTCAGGAAAGAATTGTGTTGATTATAATATGATCTACTATCACATTATAGATGTTTTAGTACGAAACTGGGAAAGCATATTACAGTTTCCACCTACAGAGTTCCCGGCTAGTTCTGTGCTCCAGTGAAATGCTCATATTTCTTTTCTATTTTGCATTAATTTCAGTATGCAGCATGACTGTGGGTGTAGTCATGATATGTAATGAGAACGACTTTTCTGCACCATATTCAATAATCCTACATGCCCCTACCTGCCATTTTCCATTTGCATAATGTTGACATATTAACAACTTCTTTTTTTATTTCTGTTCCTGCTCTAAAGCCATCTAAACAGGATTTTCATCCATCTTCAACAGAAAAACGAGTACGAGCTAGGATGAAAAATGTTTTGCCTTCCCTGCAATGTGAATGCATCATTACGTTTTAAATCATGGGTGGTTTTATATGCTATATCCTATCATATAGTGAAACAATGAAGTTGTTTTCATGATGCATCATACTGTATTACACTTCTTATCTTCACACATTCATTTATTCATTGCACTTTGTATATACTTTGTATTTATCACAATTAAATCTATTCACTACATACTTAGAGTAGAAATGTTGTCATTACTTAATGGGATTAATGGAATTAATTAATGGAAGTGATTTTTGGAGTCGATGTACACTGATAGTTCCTGATAACATACGGTATATTGGTCCTTCCACCCAGTGGGCTCGGCCAATCTTCCTCCTGGCCACGAGCAGCTATAACATCATGCAGACTTTAACTTGCAATCTCCGGAAGCTATGAAGAATGCTTTACCTCTCTGCCACTTGGGAACCTTCCATATTTAAATTAATACATTGATACCTGGCAGCTTCAGGGTCCATGGCTGGGTCTTTGTGTAACTGTGTGCATACCTGGTTTTTTTCTGGCTTGACTGTTTTTTTCCCACATTCAATAACCCTAATAAATCATGCCTTGCATTTAGGTTATGCTCCATGCCTTGGCAGTACACTTATATAAAATAAAGCTTTGATATAACAGTGAACATATGAATAGATTTCGTATGCTATTTGCACAGTAGCATAATAGCACAGGTAAAAAAAACAAACCCTATCATAATGTTGTGTTATTTTTCTCATGCCATGCTTTATTATCAGTGTTGCATTTTATGCATGTGTTCTAAAAGAAATGATTATATCTGCACCCCGCTGTTTTTTTGAATTGACGCTCAGGGTAGGGTTGCCAACTTTTAGAAGGATGTAAAGAAGGGGTCTTACCTTAGAGGGAGTGGGGAAAGGGGCGATTAGAGTCACTTCATCATACAGTAGGAACATTATTAAAATGTTTTATTTACGCTGTTTAAGTATATATTATTTTTTCTTTATTTATAATAATAAATCAGAACCATGTTTCAGGCAACATGTTAACAAGTACAATGAACATCATGCAACATTTTTCTTTCATTAGTGCAATTTTCAGACCCTAAAGCTAGGATTAAGTGGGTATAGAAATGAAATAAATAAAGTAAAGAGTGAGTCTGAAGGCAGACAGTGCTCTTGGCCATATACTTGTTGTGTATTTTCCCCTTTTTTTCTGTATTTTTGTAGTCTTTGCCAGTGGACAAATGTTTCCATGGTTGCCATTTTTAATCTCGTGCTGTTTTGAGTTGTGTTGTAGCAATGACATTTATATTACCCTGTCTCAGTTTAATCTGCAGAATTTCTCTCCAATTTCAAAAAAACAAGGAACAAAGGGCATCCCATATCAATTTATCACAATGTTTAGTTTACAAATTAGGAATGATTCTGTATTGTATGTAACTGTTGGCCACGCTAGCTCAGAGATAAACCATCTCCCTCTGCTTCTGCACACAGGTAGATTTCAGACCTGTTGGAAATCATTAAGAAAGCTACTATTTTCTCTTGAAACCATTTATGCAAACATGAATGTTCCAAATGTTCACAGCTGTGTACCCGAGTGTGTGGTCAGCAAGGTATAGTGGATTAATTCACTATTGTTACTCCTGCTAGTGCTACTTTTATTTATCTGACCTGAGCATAAGAGCTTCTACTGACTGTGTGGATTATCTTACTGTCTGGTCTGAGTTAATCCACTCTCTATTATTCTGACATACTCTGACACACACTGAACTGCTGTAAGGTCTAACCTCGATTGCAGACAGAACATAACGTGCTTCTGCGCTCTAAATCAGTGTCGGAAATGGATATGTGTCTTCACACTAGCCGTAATATTACAGCAATAAAAAATGTGCTTCTGTTCAGTATTTATGAATTCTTGTTGGACACAAATACTTATTGAATTGCTGTTTGAAATTTCCAAAGTACAAATCGTCTCTTTATAAACATCCATTTGCATGTGCAAAATTGGCCCAATTCCTGCATCTGCCACAAATTATTGCCTTTTTAAATATCCTCACTCTCTGCCAAATTGGAACATATCTGGATAAACTAAGGTTGCCATGCGGTATAAAAGCATCCGTTTGATTTGTTGTACACTTAATGGTCAGTGGGAACAGAAGCTGTTTGTGTGAAAATGCAGCCAAACATACTAGTGTCTGGACATAGATCTAGGTGTTAGTTTTTTATGGCATATTAGATCTCTATGTAGTTAACAATTTTAAAAAGCTAGCTTCTGCTGAAGAGATATCCATTATAGTTAGCATATATCCCTTGCCTTGTTTCTGCTTAGCTTTTAATGAAATTGTTTATTATATGATAGCTGGTCCTGTCTCATTAAAAGCACTCTGCAGATCTTTGGATATGCAGCAGGAATCTTAGTCTGATCTGAGTTTATGATATAGATTCCATAGTTTCATGAAGCTATGCCATTAAGGTCATTATGTTTCTCATAGGAGTTTAAATCTAAAAATGCATAAAAGGTATCAGGGCTTCTTTTGAAGATATACCGCATTAAGTAGAATTTTATTTTGTTTCTAAGTGTCTAAAACTGGATTATTTTGAACATTTTAGGACCATGTGCAACAGCACTACAAAGAACAAAATAAAAAAAAACATACAGAGAATGGTACGAAAACACAAGGCTGGGTTTGATTTCATTTCAGCACAAGCTGTATCTTTATTTATCCTGACAGTGAAAATGGTATAAAATCCCTAGATTTGATTTTTGAACTGATAATTTTTAGCTTCCTAAATAGACACATCATTAGCAGTGATTAAGAATGCACGTGTTAAACAGGCACAGATTTAAAGGTGCATAATTGTGAGGAATTTATAAATTAAAGTTGGATTTGAGAGTTGACTTGGGCATGTTTCCAAAGAGGTGAAACATTATTTAAAATTGTAAAGCATGAATTTTGAGCATCTAGGCAGGAACTGCATTAGGCAATTTTGTTCAAGTATGCCGTGAAGTGTAATCCACTTTTATATCAGTGTTGTAATCACAAATACAATTGAGATATACAATATGAACAAACTTACAAGGTAATATTACAGAAATTTGCAGAAATATGGCGGTAGTTCCCGAGTAATGATTTCAGAATTTCTCACACACTACCCCACTGCTCCGCAATCTCCACTGGCTCCCTGTAGTTGCTCGCATCCGATGCTCACCTCGTGCACTCCGGTCGTCTAGCACTGCTCGAATGGTTTCCCCAACTCTTAGGGCATGTGGAAGGCATGCCTTTAGACTCTTCTCTGTTCTGACTCCTAAATGGTGGAATTAACTTCCCCTTAATGTTCGAACACCAGAGTCAATAGATATCTTCATACGCTGTTTGAAGACCCACCTATTTCACACCTACCTCAATTAAACCCATTTTTTCTTATTTGTCCTCCACAAAAAAATGCACAATTCCACGACAGTTTCTTAAGGATATTCTTGTTAGTTTCCTGTCTAGTCAGAATCTTATCAAATTTTCTAGAGATGTTTTGCTATCAACTGTAATTGATACTGCTAGAACACGAGATTGTACCGTAAAATGCAGATTTGCTTTAATGTAATATTAATACATTGAGTAGTAAAAAGTTTTAATACAGATTTATAGAAAGCAAACTTTGATATTTTTGCATTATTTTTGGAGGTGGCATGGGCAACGTGGTAGTGCTTTTGCCTCACAGTAAAAAGGACATAGGTTTGATCCCCAGGTGTGGCAACTTGGGAAATTTCTGTGTAGAGTTCACATGTTTTCCCGTGTTCACTCATTACAAAGAGATGCATGCTAGGTTAACTGGTGTCTCTGAAGTGGCTTTTAATGTGTGAAGTATGTGTATGTATGTAAGTGCCTTACATTTGATTGGCACTGTGTTATACACTATGATCACACTGTGCTAGTTGGCTAAACAGATGTGCTCTTTGTGGTATGAATAAGCTGACTCGTCATCCCAATCTCTTTTCAGCTGCTGCAGTCCCACGAGTCAAAACTTAGATACTCATGCTCTTGTTTTTTTCCAGCAGCATGCACTCTACTAACTAAGCTAGCAGTCTGATTTAATAACTGTAACAGTAATTATTCAAAATAAACAGAAACATCATTACAATTTACATTTTCAATATTTCCTTTATTTAAATTATTTGTGCCCTGATTCAATCTCGGCTTTCTTTAATTGACTGTTTGAACCAGCTGTATCTTTTCTTCTATTAAATTTATAAAACACATATATAATTATTTCTCAAATCTCTAACGGCTATGTCTTAACCCGCAGAACAATCTGAATGCCTCTTTTCAACACACTGATTTCGAATTGCTTAATGCTTAGTTTTGAATTAGCGTCAGGATAATGGCTTAAAGACGCTTTCCTCTTGTCGCATGTTGTAATGCATTCTTAAGTCTTTGATTGCCAGGTTAATAATGGTTAATGAAACTGGTGGCCCCATACACTTGTAGTAATTAAAATGCAATTGTTTTTGATTGTGACTTGTGATTGCATCTGTTTGGCTAGTGCATGTTTTATTCTATTTGCTTGTTATTTCATATGAAGTTTGGTGCATTTGGTTCATATTTCAAATAAAGATTCATGGCCCAATACCTCATTGATATCCTCAGTACATTTATTTTAATAAAAAAGACTGCAGTAGCAGACAAGAGATTGGGATGCTTAGTCAGCCTATCCCTATGACAAGGCAATGACAGCGTATGACATGACAGTCCATATTTTGATTCAATTTTAGAAATTAGCATTTTGACAGAGCTGGAAAAAAACAAACAAAAGAAAGGGCACCAATCTATCATAGGGTGCACACACACACTCACACACATTTACACACTCATGAGCAATTGAGAGAGATCAATTAACCTATCATGCATGTCTTTGGAATGTGGGAGGAAACCGGAGCACCCAGAGAAAAAACCTGTGTGAAAAGAAAACCATTATTTTAAAAAATAAGAAAAATGAAAGTGATTAATTTTTGCCACTATGTTTGCACACAGCGGAATTGGTCCTCTGCATTTAACCCATCCGTGCAGTTAAACACACACATAGACACACACAGGTGAAGTGGGCAGTGAGCAGCCAGCACAGCGCCCAGGGAGCACCTGGGGGTTAGGTGCCTTGCCCAAGGGCACTATAGCTATGACTTATCTGTACTTGGAATCGAACCAGGGACTTTCCGGTTGCAAGCCTGGTTCCTAAACCACAAGCCTACGACTGCCCCAGATGCGCATAGTGAGAAGAGGTCACCAACTTTCTGCAGAGTCAATCACTACAGACCTCCAGACTTCATGTGGCCTTGAGATTAGCTCAAGAACAGTGCGCAGAGAGCTTCATGGAATGGGTTTCCATGGAAGAGCAACTATATATGTGAGTCAAGGCAGGTGAGCGAATACTTTTGGCAATACAGTGTAGCTACAACTACATTTTTGCAATAAATGAGTAGAGTGATTAAGACTGTTTAACATACTGTATATATACTTGTTTAATTACTCACTGACTCACTTGTAATTATTACTGAGGTTTATTTCTTGGGAAAGAGGGTGGAAATAACATGTCTAGTCTTTTTATAACAGCCGTCTCTCTCTATCCCACGCTCTCTCTTTCTTTCTCTCTCTCTCTCTCTCTCTCTTTCCAACCCACGTTTATTGTAAAATATTAATTAGTTATTGCGTTACACAATGACACATTATGTCATGGATAAAATTTAGTCAGATCCTTTTAAGCAAAGCCAAACTACTCATAAACAACAAACTGAACACAGGGATGCAAACAGACTTGTCATACAGCTAGTCATACAGCTTCTGCCTCATTAGCCCATGACCATTATTAGCCTATTACCTGATTCTATAAATCTAACACAATGACACGCATTCATCTTATCTCACTAATGTACTGCCCCTATGCACTCCGTTCATTTTTAAAAAGTGGCGAATTAATAATTCGGTCACCATAGCAACGTTTCTGCTGTTTCCATGAAGTATAACTGAATTTGAATGAGATTTTTTTTTTTAAGATGCATGCTGAATTTGTAACACCGGTCATTTAAGCAAACGGAGTAAGATGCTAGAATGGGAAGGTTTTGCCATGAATCACTCTTGTCATGGTGACATCATAAACAGTACGCGTTCAGCCGGAAGTCCACTGAGCTGGTGATAAAGGATTACTTGTGTGTCACAGGGTGTGCTAATCATAAGATCTTTGCTTCACCTAATAGTAATTAGCAGAGCATGACATCCAAGATCAGGTTTAAGTTCATCTGATAGATAAACCCAGCGTTTTTGATTGGAGAATTATCAGAAAGGGTTTTAACGGCGGATAGAATTTAATTAAAAATAGGCAGTTTGAGGCTTAGTTTCTTTCTTTTCTTGGTTTAAAATATTATAGGATTATAGACATTTCTGCAGTGCACAGTATGCACAATGGTCGTGCTCCAATATAAGAAGAGCAAGCATTAAATGCACGAGGGAAATGTTCCAATCTAAATAAATATTATATAAATATAATTGAAATGAATTGCATCGGATAAAATGCAAATTGTATCAAACACAATACATTACAACTGACATTACCTGTGATCTCTTTAAAAGCAAATAGAGTAGAATGACATCGCTGTATCACAGTTAATGTTATACAATTAACTTGTTATACAATAGAACATCTGGCTAATAAAACATTTGTCCATCTTTTTAAATGGTGGCACGGTGGCACAGAGGAAAGTGGATAGGTCGAGCCCGGGTTTGAGCCCCGGTTGGGGCGACTCTGGAACATTCTGTGTGGTGTTTGCATGTTCCCACTGTGTTCCTACGGGTTTTCTCCAGGTACTCCGGTTTCCTCCCACAATACAAAGACATGCATCATAGGTTTATTGGTGTCTCTAAATTGCTCATTAGTGTGTGTGCACTATAATAATAATTGATACTAATAAAAGAAATTCTTTCTCTGCATTTAACCCATCCAGGGCTGAACACCTGGAGCAGCTGCACTCTGAGGTGCACGGGGAGCAGTTTGGGAATTGGGTGCCTTGCTCAACAGCACTTCAGCCATAACTGGCCTAGAGTGGGGTTTGAACCAGCGATGTTGGCCCTTTACACTATCCATTAAGCCACGGCTGACCCAAACGTTGTTCCTGCTCTTGCGCCCAGAGTTGACAGGTGGGCACCGGCTTCCCCGTGACCCTACAACTAGGCTTTAGCAGGTATAGAAAACGAATTAATAACTTTGAAATTAAACCAGTGAATATCCTCTATTTGCAAGTAGACCCATTCCTGCTGCAGCAGCTCTGCCAGTTCATGGCTTGATGTTTGTTGACACTCTTGGTACACCTGTGATACTGTGCTATGGAAACAGTCTGCAAGCGCGGCTGTTGCTGAAACACTAGCACCACTCCTTTGGGTTCCAGCTATGTCACAATAGTCAAAGTCGCTCAAGCCACATTGTTCGCCCATAGCTGGTTAATGTTCCCTTTTGCTGTGCAGTGTACAGATCAGCACGTTATAGCGAACCGACTGTGACGTAGCCAACAGGTGATCATATGGCACCTTTTATGTATTCCTAATTTATTAATAATTTACTGTATAGCCCAGCAATAAGAATGTATATACCGTATAATAACATTTGGCTTTAAATCCATGTCAGTTAAAAGAACCTGAGCAACCCTGCCCCAGCCCTGTTCTGTAAAAAAAAGATGGACTTTGGCCTGTGATATAATACGTCTGAGTGATATATCGTAATCCGTCTCCTTCTTAATGCACCTTTACAAACAATGTCATCCCTCACAAATGACAAATTAAAGCACATAGGCTTTCTGTCATCATCCTGCCATGATCTCATTGTCCCATGACTATAAAGCATTGTAATCTTGGCCCAGCCCAGTCTGTACACACACACACACACACACACTCAGGTGTACAGTAAACTCTCACTCACTCACACACACACACAACTACAGTTTCAGGTACAGTCCTTGAGTCACCATTGTCTGATCACACTGTCTGAGTGTTTAACCATAGTGGAATGTGCAAAAGTCTAATATGGTCGTTTGCAGAGATCTGGAACGATAAACAGCCAGTTAAACACGTGACAAAGTCGTTGCAGCAGCTGCCAAACCGCCACCATGCACCATTACACCCCTGCATGAGGCTATATATTTAATCTATAGCACTCATAAAGACACTCACAAGCATAAAAGGGGTGTATTAGGTTATTTATAAAAATCAGCCCTAATAGTTAGCACTTAATAAAAAGACTTTATGTTAATGTGTTCCACTTGTCAAATGTTTTAGGATGTTTCAATAAAGCATATTTATGGATTTCGCTGAAAATAAAGGAACGGTGTGCAGATTTTAGAGCTTTGAGCTACCTTCCAGGTGAATTGCAACGATAATAAAATCCCTGACATGTTCCCTTTTCCCCCCTTTGCCTTCCTCACTTCTTTAGTCGAAGCTACAATATGTATGACTAATGAGTTGTAAGAAAAAAAGCAGAAAGCTGAATAAATCTGTTCCAGCTTGGCACACAGTACTATTCAGATCACTCACGCACCTACATTCATAGCATAATATAATACTGGTCAAGGTAGCGAGGACGTCGAGACAGCAACAATCCTAGACAGTTCACCACTCCATCAAAGGTCACTTAGGGTACTTTAGGGATAAGTATTAGCTTAATGGGAATGTAGAAGGAAGGCAGAGGAAGAATCTGACATGGACTCAGAAATTGAACCCAGGAACTTCTTGCTCTGATTGGGCATCAATACCCACTGTACCAGCACAATGTAAATAAAAAGGTAAAACTAGCTATATCTGTTTCCTTAGATATTCCTATTATAATATACCTCTTGCGTACTTATACTGTACCAATTCATTCTATAGCATGGCTGTGGGAATTAGTTAGGTCAGGCACTGATTTTTGTTGAGATTGGCTTGGGATCCTCACAAAGGTGTACAGTGGGGTTGGAGTAAAGGGTTTGTGAAGGACACACAAGGTCTTTTATACTTGGCAAACCATGTCTTGTCTATGTCTATGGAGGTTAAAAGGACATTGTGTATTATTAAATCAACTTCCTGCTCTTCATTCCTGGTTGGCCTTACTTTGTGTTTCATCAGGCCCATGCAACGAATACACAACTGTAGCTGCTTGTGTTCTATTCAACCTTGCTAACTTCAGCAATGTCACTCCCTTTGCTGGCTTCCCATAGTATCAGATATACTGTACATTTCTGATACTGGTCCCCGCTCTACCTTGTGGCAATAGTCAAAGTCTACTCCCAGAGGGCCTCCTGCTTCAAGTACAGCTCAACTCGCGCCATCATCCATCATCTTGGATGCACAGCAGAGAATCACCCAATCTTTTGTCTGTCTTAGCACTAAGATGCTGGAATGAACTTCCTTTGATTTTCCAATAATTTATGAGTGCAATTAATTATCCTTAACCTTGCATCCCTTAAGCTCGTTCAATCACAGCTTATACATCTATCATTTAGTATCTACTATTTGCTGTCTTGTATTTTTTTAAATCTACCTGGTTTCACATAGTCTATGGCTAATTATATTAAGTATTATATAGCTATATCCCAGATAAAAGTACACCGACTCCGAGTATACTAGCATTAGCTTTGCGTTTACGAGTTAATGACTAAACCCATAAGAGTTATGTATATGTAAATGCATGTTTTTTTCACCCAGTAGCTTAATGATCCATATCCCATAAGAGCTTTCATATGTGGATAGTGAAAATTCTCAGACACTTCCTCCAAGTCACATGTATCCAACTGGCCACATCATTTCAACTGCTGCTCCAAGGCTATCTGCTCTCTTCTACATGCATGATCTCCTAAACCACTATGATTACCTAGTGTCACCAACAAGATTTTATAGCCAGCTTTGATGTTATGGCTCTCGGACACAGATTGCTGTGGCATTATTGGGAATCAAGCTATTTTTTCTTGTCGTACCACCTTTATCTTGGTGAATTGTGACCTTTGAATTCCCAATTATCAATTTTTTTGAGCCTATGCAAAACAAGTGTGTGTACTGTGTGGTCAGTAAAATAAATGACAACACCACTAATAACTACGTATCAATGTTTTCTTGAGGTACACCTGGAAAAAGCTCTGCTTTCTCATGTCTCTCGTGTCTCTGTACCTGCTAGGATTTTGCTTGTTAGCAATGGTCTGCTAATGAGTTGCCTAGTGAGAAAAAGGGGAATGTTGAGCTGCTATGTTGCATCTGGGGTCACGGCTAATAAACGAGACAGAAATCAAAGACAGAGCAAGATTGGCTTTTAGGCAGATTATATAGAGTGTGTTTGCACGTGTGTTCGTATCATTATATACCCTGAGTAACTATTATTATAAGATTATTATATAGATTTTCCATTTGTCTTACACAGTGTATCATATGGTCGCATTACCACAATAATGGAGCTGAGATTTATTTTTTTTTTACATCACTAGGTTGTGTGAAATGTCACAGGTGTGATTATGTCAGGCTCGAATGTGTAATAATGTACATGGAAGATTGGTGCTAGTCACTTGGATTCACAGTGTAATATGCGTCATGGTATTAAATATCATTCCCAATCCTCAAAACAGACCTGGGATTATTATAAATATATTGGAAATACTTATATATAGAGTATAATGGAGTTAAGTAGAAGCAGTGAGGATATCTGTGTAGTGTTTGCCAATGTGTGTGTGTGTGTGTGTGTGTGTGTACATGTAGTGACTAAGCACCTTTGCTCAGCTGAATATGACTCACTCAGATCTTGTGACCTGGCCCGAAGTAGCGAAAGCCGTCTGGCTCGCATTCTTCAAGAAATGAACGATGCAGCAATCAAACCTCAGTAGGAAGCGGTATCGCTTATACAATCCTATTCCACATTACTATTAAAATGTATTGAGTAGAGCATATTTCATTTCCAATTTATGTTATTTTCCCCCCTCCGGGGTCAGACCGAGGTTTCTGCGTGGCTCTAATGTGTTTACAAGCCGCACAGCACCACAACTTGTTTCTGAATAATATCTGACATTTGAAGAGGCATAATAATGTGTTAGTACAGTAGACTGCCAATAACAATTATAGGTAAAGGTTACATCGTAAACAGAGAAAGAAATGGTGGTTATGGTGGGGGGGTGGGGTATGGATTCTAGTGGGTAGGGGGTTTGAACCATTCCCAAGCCCATTAATATTTTTTTTTATGGCTGTAAGCTTTTCACTACCATAAAGGGTGACCATATAGAGTCACTCACAACTCACATTGCTGATCTGGCATGTTTTAATGCCGGATATCCAACCTTCATCCTTTCAGGCTACGACTGGGCCATTTTAGAATCTCCAATTCTCTACTATGACGTGAATCAATATTCTGACAATACATGAGGGGGTGTTAAAGTGATATACAGTGGTGCTTAAAAGGGTTTCTTTTTGCATGCTTAATGGTCAAGCTGATGCTAAATGGACAAATGTTTATATACCCTCTCTATTTTTTGCACTACATAGTAAATACATTTCACACAGGAGTGTTTAATTCCGGGTCAACACCACTACATGGGCACTATTGTTTGCACTTCTTGTACTGTCTTTGTTTTGCCCTGTTATGTCAGTGCACTCCGAAATAAAAAGAGAAAGTGATCTATTTGCCTTTGATTATGACTAAAATGCCCTTGGCCAAGGCACCTAACCCATGGTGGTAGCAGCTCACTGCTCCGGGCATGAGTGCTCTCTGGCACTTATTATCACACATTCACTTCACGTAATAGTTAGTGTTGTTTAGTTAGTCTTATGTGTATTAGATTTAGTTATTATTAGTTATCGTGTGTTGTCCAGCATTATACTGGGTTGTTCTTTGTAGCACCTCTTGGTCCTGGAAGAACAATGTTTCATTTTACGGTGTACTGTACAAACTAGACTTGACGTAACTCCAAAATTTCTAATAAAAAGTAATTAATAACATTTTTTATTGCATTACTTTATTTGCATAACGTTTCAGAGTGTTCTCATTTTTAAGAGAATAACAGAATACACACATTTGTAAATTGGACCCACACGGCAACTCTGGGAGCAAGGGCAAGGGCAAGTGCACCACTCTGTTGTACAGCACACACACAGACTAAGGGCCACTTTAGAAACAACAATTAACCTAATGCACATATCTTTGTAATGCAGGAGGAAACTGGAGAACCTGAAGGAAATCCATGGAGAACATGCAAATTTCATTGAATCCGGGGCTTCTTGGTGCGAAAGCACTATTCAATGTCCTGCCATGCCGCCCAACTATATACTATATTAGTCTATTCATCTATCTACAGGGGTTAGACAATGAAACTGAAACACCTGGTTTTAGACCACAATAATTTATTAGTATGGTGTAGG